>JH153798.1:31148-41973 GCA_000226015.1 Mnemiopsis leidyi | reverse complement strand
CAGCATACCAACTGACTTGCACTCGGGTACTTGACTGTTTGAGTATGTAAATCAGCTCCATGATTCCAACTCCACTAGAACCCCATTGCCAGGTTACAACCTTGGGTGGCACCTTCAGCAGAGAGTATGTGCTGGTTAGTTCCATTTATGAACATCTTGGATGGGCTAACATAGATGTTCTTCAAGTACTGGTAAAGTTCAGGACATAAGATCCCTATGTTCTGCACAGCAGTAGCCCTGTTGAGAGAGTTAAAAGCATTAGAGGCATCCACTAGCAAAACACAATCTGTGGAAGAGTCCTCATACATCTTTCTAATCGCATGGACGGAGGCTTCCACTCCCCCCTCAATGCCACCACATGTTTGAAGGGGTGCAGTGGCATCCATAACCTCACCTTTGAGTGCAATAGATATACACTTACCAGCAATCCTTCTGAGAGTCTCCCCTATTCCAATAGGCCGAATCCCAGGATTTTTCTCAAGGGGAACAAGACGAGAGGAGACAAATTCTCTAATGTGCTGCTGATCTACATTTCCAGTAGCAAGAATTCTGACGAATCTTGCAAATGATTCACAGAGATCAGATCCAGCTGACCTAAAGTGCTTGGAACACAATATCCGACCCCAAGCTTCAGAGTCAAGGCCTGAAGGTCCGGCCGAGCCACGTGTAAGCTTTGCTGCCTTCCTAACTAACTTAGCGTTAATGACTTCAAAGAGGATCGGGTCTGGAATGTAGGATGGGCCATGAATAGTACACTCATCATCTAGCTTTTGAGCAGCAGGATGTTTCATGAGAAGCTCGTCCATGACAGAGTCGCTTAAGGAGACAACAGCTGAAGGATTCTTCTTAATCCACTTCAGGGCTGCTGATACCTGACCCTTTAACATAAGTCTTGAGAAAATTTTAAGAGGGGATGCGTGTGACTTTGCTTTCTGTAGTCTGGACTGAATTGTTTGACCTTCTCTAATCAGAGCAGAGAGGTTGCCTTCCTTCCATAGGACCAATCTTCTGGAAAGACATGAAACATGGTCTTTTGATTTTGATGAAGCAGATGGCTTTTGAAGAAGAAGTGGTCCAGCAAGAAGGATAAGCTTAAGCGCTACAGGTTTGAGGGGACCATCATTGTTGAATTCTTCCAAAAGTTGTCTGATAGTGTTAAGAAAGTCCTTACCAGCATGGCCTGATGGGGTAAGAAAGACATTTGGTCTCCAATTAGTGATAGCATTGTATGCATTATCTATTTCTGCTAAGGCATCTGAGTCAGAAAGGCTTCCGAAAACAATGCCAGGTGTACTCAAATCCTCAAGAAACTCAGTGACCTGAGTACTGGATTGAGTCGCAAGTTGCGATGCAACACATGAGCTGCAGAACCATGGTAAGGAGCTGTTGTGGAGCTGTCTGTAGGTAGTAATACTGATGCCGACACACTTACAGTGGAACCAATAGTCACAAGTATTACAGCAAACGGCATCATCAGAATCTGTACAGAGAGACCTGCACATGGGGCAGTTGTCGGTAGGAGACTCACTGATGACTGGGAGCTCTGACAAAGCTCGCAGGTGGTTCAGAGCCTGAGATATGGTCGAGTCTGAGACCTGAGAACCACAGCCAGTAAGTTTAGGCTGCAATGAGCAGTCTAGAATGGCAAGATTACCTGAATCATGTTCATCTTGAGTATCAACAAGGTCGATCTCAGGAAGGTCTTTGACTTCAACCAGGTTTCCAGGTAATAGATTGTTGATAGACTGGAGTGTTTGAGACAATATATCTCCTTCGACGTCTGTATTAACCGATGACCTATTATCTCAGTATTCCAGTAGCACATGACTGATGTTGTGTAAGGTACTAAGCCGGTTGTCCCCAATTTACCAAACTCTTAGTCTAACTTGTGCATTGACAAGTGATGACCTCAGTTCACTAAACGTAATTAAGTAAATAGAGATTTCACCATAAATACATCCTGTACCACAATCCTGAGTGAAAACCCAAAACTAGTGAATTCTTAAATCTGATTGGCATCTGAACATCTCATGCAAAATGTTAGGCTGACTTTAACAACTTATACTCTTATACTCCTTAACATAGGATTATGGACAATTATTACCATGTAAAATATAGAAGAGGCTGAGACAAAAGTAGACGCAACGGCAATAAATTGTATTATTGGAGCTGTAAACTTGTAAAAAAGGTTAGCCTCATCTTAACCTCAGAGAACGCTCTGATACATTAGGTCACTTTACTATAATACCTCAACATGCTGTCACGTGAATAAACGTTATCAAGTTTGAATTAATATACCTATCATTAAAACGTGACGGCAAAAAAAGGTGGCTGGTACAGTGGTTAGCCTCGATTTGCCCTCCAGTAACTTGATGCACAAGATTTGACATTCCATTTTACTAATCACCTTTCCTCGATTCCAAAATTCGAAACCCTCAACTAAAAATATTGAAAAATAATGTCAACAAGTGGTTAGCCTCATTCTCCCCTCAAAAATCGTGTGATATGATCGCTGATCAAAATTGTTATTTTACAAATATCTTCAAGTTCCAAAATTATTTGTAGTAGCAAGCCCAAGCTATTTCTAAAAGAAAAATAGTCCCTTTCTATTAGTTGGCCTCATTTAATCCTCCTTAAAATACCTTACATTCGGGTATTAGATGCACCAGGGTGCTGCAATAGTCAACTGAGGAGGTATTTTCGACAGGGTCAGCACATAATTCTTATTTATAACACCTCGACAAAATCCTACTGACATGGACAATGATCACTACTTATATTATAAGTTCAGTACTCGTATTATTTGCCTTGCGTTGCTGTATATCGCGCCGCGCCGCGCGCGGGGGCTGCCGCCTCGCAGCAGCAGGTCAGGCCACGTTTGACGAAATATCGTAATTTCGGTCGCAGTTATTAACATAACCTTGTTGAAAGGCGTTTGATCTGACCCGCTGAAGAACGACTACTAGTACTGCAGATCATGGCGCGCTTTCATATGATGGGAATAGGGCAGAGCGCGCGGCGTCGTGAGACAAGGTTGCGCCGCGCCTGACATGATATGTCCGGCGTTTTGTTAAAATCATTCACCACTTAAGATTTTTCTATGTAAGCTTTTATCACTTTCTTAGCTACAACCTAACTAGATGCTAACGCGGCCCGGCTGCCACCTCTGGTGGCGCGACGCGCGTGCGTATAAGTATGTAAAAGGGCTTAGCTTAGACATTAGATCTTACCTGGGGACATGCAGAACACTAGTCTTGGTTGCTTCCGATCCGAACAGAGGGAAATGTTGAAAGAGTCGCGCAGCGCCCGGTAAATTAGAGCAAGGAGCAACCACTTCCCTTTGACCCGATTCCTTGGTTGCTAAACACGTATATTTATCCCTGTGCGAGCTTAGCGCGAAATTAGGACGGACGCGCGACGCAAAAGCTCACAGATAGGGCACGCGCACTCGCGCAGCGCGAGCCACAGGGCTTTGTTGGCTTAGCAAGAATGAGGGTCGGACAAAGTCAGACAAGGCCATACTGGTTTAACAAATTAAGCCTAGTTTTTTCAGCCACCTGTGGTGGTTGCTAAACGTTGCCTGGCCGGCCGGCGCGCGCGAAGAAGTGGCAATGAGGTGGCGCGCGCGAAAGGGCTTTGGTTAGAGCAATATTATAAATATTAAAGCGCATGATGGCTAGTACCTTGGTCCTTGTCGCGGTGATATAATGATATTCGACTCACGCAGCTAGATTGCTCTAACCAGAGCCCTTTTCGCGCGTCGCGTAGCAACCGCGCGAGTAGCGTGCGTAACACGTAAGTACCTGGTTAGGTGAACAGCTAGAAGAACGGTAAACGGATATAATAAATAATCTCGTCAAATAAGTTCCTTGAAAAAGATTAAGTTCAGCAGCGTGCATCCTCCTGTCATTTTGTTGTCGGATATTTATTATTCTGTTCGCTTCAAATTAGGGTCGGACAAATAAAAAATAAAAGTCAGACAAGAAAAAGAACACACAAGTACCTTGAAAAAGAACACACTAAACCCATCTTCAACAGGCTTAATATTATTACTGTGCAAGCGTTATACAAATACCACAGTATTTCTGAAATCTTACAAATCGTCGGACCTCTCAGTCCAAACCCCCATTAAGAAAGGAGAGATATTTATCCAAACGTGACACAAATAATGTAATCTATTCATTCATGACTATCTATTCATATCAAAATGATATTTAGATAGGAACTGAAATTTATCTTTCTACTTCGTGGATATCTATAATCATGTATAGGAAATCATTGATTTAGCTGTAATTGCGGGGCTTGGACAGCACGACTTCAATAATTTATAATTTTACACAAAGAAAGATTGACTGAGAGCTTTTGAGCCTATCCTAATTTCTACAGCTTGACTAACAAAAAGAGACCTAGTAGCAAAGGGGGGTACACAATCCTCACGGTCTGTACTCTCCTATATCAGCCAGTTTTCTCAGTTTTGCATATAATTTCTCAACTAGAAAACCTTAAGTGACCTATTTTATTGCTATAACATCGATACCTGCTTTTCTCAAGCTAACAGGACCTCGTAATCTTTGCAGCTCCTGCGATCCCTTGGTAAAAAGTAGGATCATTAACGATTTATTTCAATTGATGCTTTTCATTTAAAATGAACCCTTGCGTTTCATGATATGAATTTAATTTGTTGTTTTCCTGAATTTGTTTTTCCTGCCAATGTTTGAGATTCCTTTCCAACTCTTGGATCTCATCAAGCACAATGTCTGGATCTCCTGTAAAAACTGCTGCACCCTCCAATAAACATTTCTACCATGTTTTTCTGTGTCGTTTTTGTAATTGATTGGTTGCATCTGGCAATCGCTGTCACTCAAAAGAAACAATTTCAGATTCCAAGAATTCTGACATCCACAACTTCCAATGAAAGCATTATGAGGGTATCCTCAATTTTTATTTACACAATAGGAAGATAGGAGAGTATAAGGATGGGTTAATTTATTCTATGGGTTAGTAAGTTGATTGGAGAATTTTTTATTTTTGGAATTATATAGTGAGGCTGGGGCATTTTCATAAGTAATATTATTATTATACAACCATATGATTTGATTGAAACTACTTGTCAATTGTATATGTATGATTATTTATATCAATTTTGGCCTTAGTAGGTTGCCCCGTCAAAAGAGCTTGACTCTTACAGGTGGTATCCTGTAGCACATAATAGTTCCTTATATATATTAAATTATGTTCATATTCCAGATGTATAATTGTGTTACGAAATTTTATTAATTCAATTCAATTCAAATCCATTGTCTCAACAGCTAGAGACTGTTTCCCTCATACCCTATGTATGAGTGTGTGAAAGTCATTTCTCAAATCAATATCAATTTTAAAATTACATTTCACAGGCTCTTAATTTCCTGCTTAGTGAGATTGAAGAACTTAACTTGTGTTCATAATCAAGCATATTGTCTTATATTGCCTTTCATCTGCTTTCATCCGTGAAAGATTATTCAACTTGATCTGTGTTTCATTATTGAAGCTTTTCTTAGATTTAATCTGCTATATATAAAATTGATGTGATTTCTGAAACCTTATTTTTAGGATAGCAGAATGGCAAGTAATCAACCTGCTTGGATGGCTTGGCCCCTTCCACCAGGTTTATATTGTTAATGAAAGCCTGTTCATAGATTAATTAAGATACACAATTTGTTGAACTAAAACTTTTCTAAAATCAGTATTATTAAATACTAGGAGTGTGCTAAAGGCATTTGCCTATGCAATCTTCTTCGGTCCACTCAGCCCAATGACCAGGAAACTGTGTTGGAGGGTTAAATGAGGAGGGTCTCCATCAAAAGATCAAGAATCTTCCAGGAGCCCCTTCAGTTTAACTATAAAAGCCTGGGTACAGGTGTGACAAAAAATTAAATTCACTTTAAAATCTATGATAATTTATAATGTGATGCAAAAATGATTCTATTGCATTCTATAATTTCGTCAGGTTGGGAGGCCAGATATGATGGAAATACTCGAAGATACTTTTTTATCAACCATCAAACCAAACAAACACAATGGAATGACCCTAGGATTGCAATCTATGAAGAGCAGCAAAGAGGGGTGAGACATTTGTATTTTCACATTGCATCATATCTCCCTTACCAACAGTTTTGGTTGGTTTTGAGTGATTTACATATATGAAACAAAATTTGCTAGTATTTGCTAATCTCAAATGTTGGCAGGAATCTATTGTGCACTAAGTTTGTGCTAAATTGAAAATAGTAAAATAGCTTGTTTCATAAAACAGGACAGTCAAGCTTCAACAAAAATAAAGAGTAAAAACGCTCTCTAAAGAATTATTTGATTCATTATGTCTTCTTGAAATTTAAGTAATTAACAATGTTTGGTAATGCACAGATTCGAGCTCGACAGGAAGCTCAACTGAAACAGCAAGTAAACTAATACTTCTGCTTTCCTGCTGTTGGTTCTATAGTGTGCTCTTAAACGACTTATGTGCAGCAACTTTTTTTTAAACTTTTGCCTGAAGTGATAGTGATTGAGGTAGTCAAGAAGTTTGTAGGCTTCTTCCATTCCACTAAAAGAAGCTCATGTTACTTCTGTCTTGTTAGGAATTTTATCTTGTGTGTCATCCCACTTATCTATTAAAGATTCTTTTCACTGTGGCCTACTTATCCCTTTAAGTTCCTTCATTGAACAACTTTGTTGAAAATTGAGTACTCCATTTTTATTGAATACTCATTGAAACAGCAGGTTCAAGCTCAAGCTCAAAGAGAAGCTCAAGCCCAGAGAGAAGCTGAACAAAGACAACAAAGAGAGCTTGTAAGGATTTGCATGAGAAGCTTTCTTTGCCACTTTTGCATGGCTGTTCAAGATATGATTAGGTTTACTTAATGGCTTCCTCAGAACCAAAACATGGCTGTTATAGTATTAATATGCATATAGAATAGTAAAAAGGTTGTAGACACTCAGCACTTTCGATTGATTTGAATTTGCTAGTACTTATAAACACTTAGCTGAACAAACTAGTAAATGATTTCATACGATATGCTATGAGAAACATTTTCACTTCACAATATAATTGTATATTGTATATATATATATATAATTTATAATATATCAATAATGTCTCGAAAATACAATGTGACATGTTCAGCAACAACAAGCACAAGCTCAAAGAGAGGCCTATGAGCGTCAACAGAGGGAAATTGTAAGAATGTGTCTTCTAAACTAAGAAAATTATCTTAATTCATTTTTCTTAAGCCCGTTTTTAATCGTTTTTGCAATCAATCTGTAGTTTTTAGAGTTGATATTTTTAATCAAGTGCCAAGTTTGTTCAATTCGTAACAACAGTCGCTACAAAAGAAGCACGAAAATTTGTTGGCCATAGTTAACACTCAGAAGTTCAGTAGTTGTTTGGGATATAAGTTTACTCGTGACAGAATTTGTGATTTTGATGTGGTTGGTTAGCAATTATGCCATCCATACCTTATGTGAGTTATTGCAGCAACAACAACAACAAGCACAAGCTCAGCGAGAAGCTCATGAACGTTACCAAAGACAATTAGTAAGACACCAACGTTGGACAAAAATGACGATTTGCAATATGTTAAATATGCAGCATCTTTTAGATATCTATAACTTATTTCATTTCTTTTTATGCTAGATGATTCTAGTAACATCTTCATTCTCACCATGATTGTTAGCCTGATTATAACTTCATCACAAAATGTCCTGTGATGCATGGTTTGATCTTCTAGTCCTTGTCAGATCATTAAACAGTTCTAGTTTTGAAACTGCATAATATATGATAATCAAGGTTAAGATTCTAACTTGTAGATAGTGTGAAAGGGGAAATTTCCACTTGTATGCAATACACGTTTTGCCATATTTATACTTTATTACTCGAGTACCCAGGTACAGGTGTAACCATTACTATCTATTTTCTAATTCTGATATCTCTCTTATTTTTTACTTTGTATTACCTAGACCTTAGTCTTCAACTTTATCCGTAGTTATCAGTGCTGAAGTTCCTCTCAACCGTTGTTCCTTTCGTACACTGTTTTGCAATTTCACTTGATAAACAGTTTTTGTTGTATACAAGGAGATGAAGGTGCTAAACATTGCAGCAACAGCAGCGTCAGGCTCAGGCACAAGCTCAGGGTCACGCATGGGCTCAAGCGCAGGCTCAAGCACAGGTACCGATTAAAGAAAAAGAAGTTATGAGGATGTCTGTCTTGTGTATTTATCTCCTTCCTCAAGACCTTACCCATTGTTAATCTATATTCAAGTGTACTTCTTTGCTTGTTGCTCTTTTTGGATGTCCAGATAACACTTTTGAAGCCCAAATCAGTTTTAAGATATTGGCTTTGTTGGACATTTTCATTTTTCACTCTACAGTTTTGGGTCACATATTGGTACTGCTGTGCTTAATTGAAAATAATAGACTTATTTATTTTGGTGACTTACTATATTTAATGAAATTTTTTCTTTTTGTTTCTTAAACATGGTTTTATAACAATTTCAACCATATTTGTTAATTGCAGCAGCAACAGCAACCAGCGCGCCCCCTAACAGCTAGGGAACAGTATGAGCGTCAACAAGGAGAAATTGTAAGATACCAGAGCATTTGACTGACAAGAAATCTTGAACATCAAATTTTTGTGTTGTTTTCTATTTTAATCTGTTTATAATCTTTCGTATGCTAGTTCACTACAGTATGCTCCCTACTTTATTTCACTGATTCTGTGAAAAGGATTTTAATTGAAATCTAAAACTTTTTAGCTTTGCCACTTAGATGCTGAAGATCTTGACTTGATTCATCATTAAACAAGAGACGTCCTCCGTGAATGCCCTCGGGTTATAGAAGCATCTTGTGGCCTTTACTAGCATTTGCATTCTTTGCTTTTTTTTGCATTAGCCTCTTCGCCTTTCGCCAATACTGATGATTCATTTTTTACAAAAACTTTTGTTTTCTTTTTTCTAAGTTAAGCTTTTCTTTCTTTTTTTATAAGGAAACACACTTTCTTGGGAGTCATACAATCCTGCCAACTATGTGTGTATTCCCTAACTGTGAGCGTTTCCAGAATTCAATGGAGTTGTGTAGATAGATTGATTTGAATTGAAAATTGTGTAAAAAGTTGTTTACGGTACAGGTGTGACCATTATTATCTATTTCTTCATTCAGATCTTGTTAAGCAGAGTTTAAGCCAATTTTGAAATTTTTCCGTATTCTTAACTTCTGTACCACCTTAGTTTGTAACTTTATCCTTAGTCATCAGTTACCACCTTAGTTTTCAACTTTTTCCTTAGTCATCAGTAAGAAAGTTCCTCCCGGTGGATCCATTCGTTAACTCTTTAGTAATTTCACTTGATAAACAGTTTATCTTGTATACAAAGAGACAAGGATGCTAAACATTGCAGCAACAGCAATGGCAGGCCCAGGCTCAAGTGCAAGCTCAAGGGCAGGCTCAAGCACAGGCTCAAGCTCAATCTCAAGCACAGGTACCGATTAAAGAAAAAGAAGTTATGAGGATGTGTGTCTTGTGTATTTATCTCCTTCTTTAAGACCTTACCCATTGTTAATCTATTTTCAAGTGTACTTCTTTGCTTGTTGCTCTTTTTGGATGTCTGGATGACACTTTAAACCCCAAATCAGTTTTAGATATCGGCGTTGTTGGACCTTTTCCCTTTCTAGTTTTAGGCCACATTTTGGTAATTCTGTGCTTAGTTGAAAATAATTAATTTTGGTGATTCTAAAACTTATGTAGTGTGGTACTTGTTATTACCTTGTTTACTAGATTCAATGCACTTACTTCTCTTTGTTTCTTAAACATATTTAATGAACTTTTTTCTTTTTGTTTCTTAAACATGGTTTTATAACAATTTCAACCATATTCGTTAATTGCAGCAGCAACAGCAACCAGGGCGCCCCCTAACAGCTAGGGAACAGTATGGGCGTCAACAAACAGAAATTGTAAGATTTCAGAGCATTTGATTGACAGGAAATCTTCAAGAACATCATATTTTTATGATGATTTGTACGATAGTCCGTTTAACTTTTTGTTTTCACTTTGCTACATACTTTGTTTTGCTCATTTTATTTTTCTTGGCATCATTATAAACTAAGACTTTCATGTCAAGTTATACCATTGACTCATAGAGTCGACTTTGCCAGATGGTCAATGCTCGGGGCTTTATATACATAAACTGTCATAGCTTTGCCACTGAAATACCAAAGATCTCTACCTAATTCGTCATAAAACAATAAAAATTCCTTCGTGGACATCTTCATGGAGCTTTCTTCAAATATTTTTGTCATAAATGACATTGTTTTACCTGATATTTTGAAACTCTTGCTTATATAATCTCTGGTGTGTTTTAAGACATTGGTTTAATATATATTAACCTAATAAAAAACTGTCGGACAACAGTGTTGACTGACTTGACTAAACTTAGACGTTCGACTTCTGCTATATCAGCACATTGCATGCAGCATCACTGATTCTTTGATCTGCAACCATTATAGCACCAAGTACTTATCATACTATCCTGCAATAATCCTCCGATAACAAATGATATTCAGGTGTCTGATCAATACCAGGAACTGGTTTTAGAACAGGAACTTTGTAATTTAATTTTTAATTTATCTTAATACTAGCAGTAAGTTTTACTTACTCCTACTCCCTCTAGATACAATAGTAGTAACTCACACACAAATGTGTTGTTTATCTGAATTCTGAATGAGAGGATATTGCAGTCACACTGCTCCCCTTGAGAACCAAACACACCCGGAGGAACATGGCAGTAACTTACACACACA
>JH153798.1:8061-22124 GCA_000226015.1 Mnemiopsis leidyi | reverse complement strand
AAAGATTGTTATGACACACTTTCTTAGACTATTTTTAAGCATAGAATTCAAATATGACCATGAAAATTGTTTAAAATTTTCAGAAAAGGCAAAACAAATAAAAATATACATAAATCACACAAAGTGTTGTTATGGTAAACTTAAAAAAGTGTTCGATTTACAGCCCAAAAAAAGTGACCTTATATCTGGCATTTAGACAACTCAAGGGTGGCTCTAACAATTTTTGTCTGCAAGTTGAAATTTGTCAGAAAAATTGCTACTTATATTTCAAGTGTCTGTAAATCTTTCCCCATTCCTAGGAAACAGACTTTCCATAGTATCATAATTTTTCCACCGAGGTCTTCTACCTGTGTGCAAAGTTTCAAGGTGCTTGACAGTTCTCAGTAGCGTGTGCAAATTTTCAAAGGTAGTTAACATAAAAAATAAATTTTTGGGACTAGGCAACTTTGGACGGGTGCCATTAAGTCAAATTTTATTAGTTTTTCGTGAATTTTTTACAGCTGCTTTACAAAGGTATCAATAAAATTCGTGCAAATTTTCAACACGATTCAATGAGAAACGGCTGATTTTTATTCATGCAATGTAAATTTCCAAAAATTTCCAAATTCTCGGAAAAATTTTCTTTCTGCGATTTTCAAAAATGCGTCATCTTAAAATCAAAAAATAAATTTTGCAATTGATGCCCGTTAGGGTGCTTTAGGTTCCTGTACAGTCAGTTGGTCCAGCTTCCACAAACCCCTGTTTTCTACAATTCCCCCTTAAAAGTCAAGTCGCCTAATGGTGTGATCAGCAAAGAAAAAACATTTTCTTTATCTTTAGATGCAAAATTTTCAGGATGCCATAGGGATCACGAAATGATGAGATGAAGTCCTATCTTAACTTGCAAATATCATGTAAAATCCAATACACCCTGATCCCAGCAGACGAGTGTGAAGCCTACTTTGATCTCTCAAATTTTCTGTCGGATCTGAGTGAGAACCCGGAAGTTATAGACTTCCTAGAGGAAGGAGAGAGTGTTAACACGCATCACTTCGATCTTAACCCCAGTGAGCATGATTACAGTTTGATAGAAATCACTAAATCTGGGTCTACTGACGGTGATCTTCCGTTTTGCTTGTCTTTGGACGATTTGAAGGCAATATCAGACACTTTATCACACTACGATCAAAGAAAAAGGATGTTGGAAATAGGGGTCGAGTATAAGAAACCAGAAAAAACAACTGCTACATGCGGGCCAAATTCTCACGAAATCCTAAAATCTAAATTTGTGGGGCATGCATATCATAACATAGATGAGAATGGTCCTGATCGCGAGTCTATCCATGCTAGTTTTGATGTCGCAATATTTTCGTTGGATAATTACAACAACTATAACAAGTTGAATACTCGACTATTAGACTTTGAAGAAATTTTCTTGCCTCAATCTAAAAGACAAAATCGTTGCGAGGAAGCTTGTGAGCCCAACAATGTGGTAAATGAAACCGACCATGAATTTACCGAAAGTAGAATAGAAGTACAGCGACAACCTGAATCAACGCCAAATATTTCCGTCGAATTGTTTAAGGAGCCAGACATATTTCAGAAGGTGTGTTGCGCTTCTGCCAAAGATTCTGAGTTTGAACGTGTAAATACAGATTTATCTGACATGCAAGGCTCATTTTGTCAGGAAGATTTGATTACCCAACCCGGCAATATTCTGTCTGGGTCAGCAATGTCTTCTGGAAGTTCACGAATTAGAGATGATGGGATCGCACCTGATGCTGATAATGGAATACACAATACGAGTTATCCTGCCCTTGACGACGTTCCCTCGGAGAATTTAGAAGTCATTGGGGACTTACAAAATTATTTACGGACGCTGGGAGCCTTTAACTCCATTCAATATCACCCAGTGACCAGTAGAAATTCCTATTGTGAACCTGCTTTCTCGAACAGTTTAACCTTCAAAATCGGCAGCTGTGAATACGAATTTAAAACTTTCCGAACTTTTTCCAGAACAAAAGATGCCAAAAAAAGTGTAGCATACTTAGCATGTAAAAATCTAGGTATATACAATGAAAACAAACAAAGCGTATCAGGTCAAGCTGAATCAGCTATTGTACCCTATGAGTATGACATTTCATGCTCTCCTAATGGAGGATCTGACACATCGTCTGTCCAGACTACCCAAGAAGGCTCATCATCCCTCCTGTATGAGAGTGAGATGCCTCCAAAATATGTAAATGTTGTTGGTGATCTACAAGAGCATTTACAAAAAGTTGGATCTTTTCACACTTTAAAAGTAAAAGATGTCGGGCAATTCAAAATCGCAATATCGTTCGAGATAAATAACACTGAGTATAAGTTTGAGTCTTCCAAAGAATATCCGAATAGAAAAGAGGCCAAGCGAAGTACTTTTTACATAGCGCTTAGAAGTTTGAAGTTGTACGAACCTAAAACCTAATACTGACTGTTAGTATTAACCTATCAAAGTTGGTTAGAACCTTATACTGTATAGTAGCCTAGTAATACACTAGTGCAGTAGTTTGTATATAAGAAAGTATATAACTTAATTGTGTAGTTCGGCTCTTCGTGTTTTTTAAGACCAGTATTTGACATTCGAGAAGCTTTGTTTTAGTTAACTAAATTTTGTGGAACTATATTTAATAACTTTGTTGATTTTGACAACTTAATGCTTTACAGAAACTCTTGTTGTGACTCATCAGTTTAAGTTTAATAGTTCTTCTCGGCTTAGCAGGTGGACAAAGAAGACAGGGATTACTGGTTAATTAATTTCTCTGTAACAACAGCTTCATCGGAACACTGATACTGTACTATAGCCCCCCTCCAGATTGCGACATCGCCTACTTGCCTAACTTATTCGCTTTCTTAACCCGTGATATTCGCAGAATTAGACAATTCTTCGCCACTATTTACTTCCTACGCGAATATTTCTTAAGGATGCGAATATTTGTTTAGTGTCTATTCGCCTGCATACCATCTTTATCCGCAAAAGTTGCCGAATGTTAGAACATTATTCGCCAAGTTACGATTTTTATCGCTTAATGTGTTTACATAGTGCTGAGTAAGTACATTCCAGGATTGACTTCGGTTACAGTACTTGTAGCTTTTTTACCCAATATTTGCCACCAAGAGATTTATCGTTCAAGTTTAAGAAAAGCAGAAAAGAAACTGTTTTTTATAGTTTCAAATTAAAACTTGTACTTGCGCCGGTTTAATCAAGAGTAGTAAGGTCAATTTCATTGAGTGTAGATCAATGTTACTACACCAGACCAAGCTGTACTGACGTAACATAACATGCTCCTAATTGAATAAAAGAAAATCAACTTTTTATTTTTTGCAGATCAGGGCTGGAGCAATGATGATATAACCTTTCTAGGATGAAATATATAGTTTACTGATCAAACGACAGTTATGATCTGTCAATTTCGCTTACCGCTCGTAATTGGATCAATTTCAGAGTATTGTACACATGACACATTTTACATTTAACAGACGGCATAGGGGATTAATTATACTAACAATATGTATCATAATATATCCATGATTCTGTGGTTGTGATATTTTGTATTCTATCGATCTCCAATATGCATTAACTATGATAATCCTCTAATTTATAAGGACATGAGCATTAATTCGATTCACTACTCTCTTTCAACTGATAATTTAACACACGACGAATTCAAATAGAAGAAACCTGAGTGCAAATGTTCTGAATAGGAAGGCTATTTCAGCAAAATATTCTTTTAGTCCCAGAATTCTTCGCCTTTCGATAAAAATTTTCGCGATCAGAGACCGTTTTTCGCTTCCAGATTTTCGCTCTTGCTTTGAAGCATGTTAATAGTTAAATAACATGATGATATCCCATTTGAAATAATTGCACGCGGATGTTTGTGACTGATAGAAACCTCTTATGACACCTACCTTTTGTTCGTACTAACAACTTAGATTTCCAGGTTATACCCTGATCTCAGAGATAAAGATTCCGTAGTTTTTATTTCTGAGTTTTGACGGAAAGTAGAGAAGTAAATACAGCATGCTATGATAAGTTTTAAGTTAACCAGGCATGAAGCAAAGTTTTTGTCAAAGTACGTGATCATGTAACTTTATTAGCGGTGAGGTAATAAAGTAACTGTGATCTGGTATCACTTATCAAAAACATGTAAAATCAACATAAACTTTAATTAGCGGTATCTCATAGCACATCACTCAAGAATTATTCGCGCTGCTGTTACTGAAATATTCGCCTAGTCTGATCATAGTTCGCGATTTTACAAAAATATTCGCAAACAGAGACCATTTCTCGATTGGGAAAGATAATAGCACGCGGTTGTTTGTGACTGACAGAAACTTACAAATGATAATGAAACCTACCATTCGTTTCTACTAACAACTTAGATTTCCAGGTTGTACCCTGATCTCAGAGATAAAGATTCCGTAGTTTTTATTTCTGAGTTTTGACGGATAGTAGAGGAGTAAATACAGCATGCTATGATAAGTTCTAAGTTAACCAGGCATGAAGCAAAGTTTTTGTCAAAGTACGTGATCATGTAACTTTATTAGCGGTGAGGTAATAAAGTAACTGTGATCTGGTATCACTTATCAAAAACATGTAAAATCAACATAAACTTTAATTAGCGGTATCTCATAGCACATCACTCGAGAATTATTCGCACTGTTACTAAAATGTTCGCCTAGTCTGACTATTGTTCGCGTTTTTACAGAAATATTCGCAAACAGAAAAAGTTTTTGTTGCTCGATTAGGAAACTGTTTCCAAGCATGTAAATGGCTTTATTACACAATTATCTCACATTTAAGATAATTGTAAGGGGATGTTTGTAACTGATAGAAACCTATTATGACACCTACCTATGTTCGTACTAACAACTTAGATTTCCAGGTTGTACCCCGATCTCAGAGATAAAGATTCCGTAGTTTTTATTTCTGAGTTTTGACGGAAAGTAGAGAAGTAAATACAGCGTGCTATGATAAGTTCTAAGTTAACCAGGCATGAAGCAAAGTTCATGTCAAAGTAAGTGATCATGCTACTTTATTAGCGGGGAGGTAATAAAGTAACTGTGATCTGGTATCACTTATCAATGACATGTAAACAAACATAAACTTTAATTAATCGATAGCTCATTGCACATCTTCAGGAATTATTTGTAATGTTCGCCTTGTCTGACCATTGTTCGCGTTTTTACAATAATTTTCGCCAATAGAAACCGTTTTTGCTGCTCCATTGGGAAACTGTTTCCAAGCTTGTAAATTGCTTGATTACACAATAACCCCACATTCAAGATAATTGTATGCAGATTCTTTTTGACTGATTAAAACATATAATGACACGTACCTTTTGTTCGCACTAATAACTTAGATTTTCAGGTTTTACCCCGAGCTGAGAGATTTCGTAGTTTTGACGGACAGTAGAGGAATAAATACAGCTCTGAAAATTTTTAAGTTAAAATTTTTAACATAAGGTTTAAGTTGATGTCAAAGAACGTGATCATACAATCTTCATGCAATCACCATAATATTATTAGCGGTGAGGTAATGAAGTAAGTGTGATCTGGCATCACTTATCAAAATCATGTTAAATACACATAAGCTATAATTATACGATAGCTCATAGCACATATTTCAGGATTTATTCGCGTTGTTACTGAAATGTTCGCCTAGTCTGATCATTTTTCGCGATTTTACAAAAATCTTCGCCAACAGAGACCATTTTTTGATTGGGAAAGATAATTGCACGCGGTTGTTTGTGACTGTTAGAAAACTCTAATGATACATACCTTTTCTTCGCACTAACAACACTTATTTTCAGGTTTTACTCCAATCTCCGAGGTTAAGATTTCACGGAAAGTAAAGTAGAGAATACAGCGTGGTCTGAAAAGTTCCAAGTTTAGTCGGTTAGTAATATGGGGTCGCGGTGGCGAAATAATACCGAGGGGAGGGGTCTGGTGGGCAATAACATGCAAATGAAGAAATTCGGGGAAATTAAATAAACTGTGCGGCAATTTCAGTCTTATACAACAAGAAGAGGTAGGAAGACGTATTTATTCACCACAGGTAATGATTGGTGGAAATTTCTTTGCCTTAAACTCTCAAATTCAATTTAAGACACGTCTCACTGCACAAGTACGTTACTATGATCCACCAGGTTTCCGCACTCAGCAGATCTGTAACTATGAGTTGTATAGATTATAGGTCTGACTAAGATTGACATATTATCGGTAAAAAACTCCAGTAATATCAGCCTATGAGCTAGAATGATGAAAAAAATGCAGCAAATTTTTACGATGAATTCAAGTCGATTATATCATTCCCACATTTAGTTCTAATTAGATAATCATGATACAAATTGATACCATTTAGATGTCATATTATCATCGAATCGTGACACTCTGGTCTTATCAACGTGATGCTCTTTTTGCTAACTTCAATAATACGGCTGAACATGACAATTTGATATGAAACTCAAACACCACTTATTTATCTAACCTGGATTAACTTCTTTAATAACATGTACAAAAGCACTACTTAGAATATGTACCACTGAAATGAGAGATTGCTATGTTAAAACGTGGGCACTTTTTACATCGCTTAAAAATTTTCCCGAAAGATAGATATTCTCATCACAACTGCTATAGCCCGAATCATAGGTAAGGTATGACCCAAGCCTATCCCTTAGTAAAAACTTTGATTTTACTGTGATCAGCTCAGCAAAGTTGTACTCAAGAGTTTCATCCTTTCTAACAAGTCTATTCCCAACAATACTTCCATTCTTCTCAAATTCGTTTTTTGTCAGATTGACAGATACAGAGATAATCCCTATGGTTCCGTCGATGTTTTCATGTGCAACTACATCATGCTTCTGAAAAAGGAAATCAGGATGTTGTTCTTCCAGAACTTGAGGTGCATAGCCTGCAGACTCTTTATAATATTGTCGTGTTGTCCTCCTAGGCTGCGATCTTGCAATGTTCAGCGCCTCTCGTAGCGTTTCTGAATAGGTATTGTCAACGTCACCTGAGCTTTTTATATGACTGGAAACAACATGGTATCGAGGTGATTTCTCAATTAGAGGCTTCAAGTCGGCCATCATTTCTGTAAGCTCATCAACATCGAGAACTGGCTCATTCTCCGGTTCAAGATAAGCTTTACGGTATTCCGCTGGTTGGGAAAAATTCGTTTTCACATAGCGTAGAAGCATGTTCAATGAAGCATTTCTCATCCCTGTTGCAAAATCGAGCAAACTTCGTGAGGTTCCAAAGGGCATGTTCCCAAATCCATGCTCTGCGTGAGCCTCACTGAACATAGTGTATATGTGAACATTTTGCAAATTATGACACTGCAGGCTTTTGAGGCGATCCAAGTTGATTTCCATTGCTTTTTTCGTCTCAATTAAGCACTCAACATCTGAAGAACAAATGCTCCCATCTTTGCCTTGAACGGATTGTTTACCAAGCACTGCCTTCTTTTTCTTATCCCAGCCCTCTAAAAATTGACAGCATTGGGAAATGCCCATCTTGGCCTGTTTGTTTGTCGGCTTTACAGCATTTTTCGCAGAGATCTTGTCACTAATAAAGCCACAGCTGGTGTATCCATTTTGTACTGCCTTCCAAAGGTTGATGGCAAAGTCCAAATTTGTATGCACCAGAATCTGGTCTTTCTTAGTAACAATGTACAAGATGCCCTGTAGCCCACTCTTTAGGAATGCTATTTCTTCCTTGAGGACGATTGGGTCCGCCACTTCTTCTAAGGAATCCTCTGACAGCTGCATTGTTCTGATGGTGTTTCTTGACGCACGTAAAACTGTGTAGAAGATAAGTGGATTATTAGTGTGCTTCGCAATTGCAGTTATTGCAAGTCCATGTCTTATAGACACTTCAAAATA
Organism: Mnemiopsis leidyi; assembly: GCA_000226015.1. Lineage (NCBI taxonomy): Eukaryota > Metazoa > Ctenophora > Tentaculata > Lobata > Bolinopsidae > Mnemiopsis > Mnemiopsis leidyi. The sequence continues at coordinate 14,226 of JH153798.1, read as the reverse complement.
AGATGTCTCTTTATTGTAAACCATAAGGCGGCTGTCATTATACAGTAAAATTCTGGAAGGAACCAACACGAACATTTTGAAGTTGAGCCTATGCGATAGTTTAATTGCTTTGGTTATTGAAATGGCACAGAAAATCTTTCGGCTGCGCTTACCATTCTCCTGAAGCTGCTGCTTGTATACTGTATTTATGCTGAAAAACAGCATGTCTGCATCAGCAGTCAGCACCACCAAGCTTCCCCCATTGAGCAGGAAAGTTTCAGCAATCACGGGTATGTTTATTCCTTGCAAATACTTCGCTTCCCTTCCAATCTTGATGACATGGACGATTGAATGCTCCTTTCCGTCAAGCCTATCCAGTGCAAAGAGTCCAGTGAGTTTTGCTTTGGAAACTATAGTGTCCACTACAATTTCTCGGATGTCGTTAAAGTCACAACTAGGAACAGTCTGTACTTTAATTACGGTAGCATTCGAAAGGGACCACAGCTTTTTATGTATTTTATCAAATACGAAAACTGATAAATTGTCAAACGCCAAAAGGGAAATAACTTTGACATCTTTGTGGTTAAGGGCATCTTGTTTGTATCGAAAAACACTCTCAGGGAAAATCTGAAAGGTCGTACTTTTGAGTTTTTCGAATCTATCGGTGACGGGTCGGCTTGTGATGGCAAAGCTGGTCATATCGTTCTGTCTGTCAAGCCCGTGGACTGAAATATGTATAGTTACATCATCTGATATACGGATTGTCGTTAAATAACATGTTTTACGCAATGCTATTAATATATGTCTCGATGTTAAACGTCGAAAAGTAGCGATGATAATTATCCTGTGTTCATTTAAATAATTTTGAAAGTATTACGAAGGAAAAGTGAAAATTCTAACATGTGAGCAGGCAGTTTCAATGGAACAAGTGGTAATGAATATTTTACCACAACCATGGTCAAATTTTAAAAACACATCAGGCCAAATGATCAACATTTTGACCTTAACCACGTGCTTAAAGTAATGGAGTATTGTCCGGGGTCCCGCCCCTTGCCCACCTCCCCCCCCCAAGTACCACGGCCTACCCAGTCCTCCCCATTATATCATATGAACATATGGGAACGACCTAAAATATATTTCAGCACATTGGAAAAGTTGAACCATGCATCACGTCATGTAAATTTTCAGCTTGAATAACGATTCGATTTAATATTCCCGGCCCCTGGATCAGTTTCACAGCGCAGTGTGTCGTGTGTAACGTACTAACATAAACAATTGATTCGATCACATTTACACGCTTCATGTTACACTCAGCAGCTCCTACCTCTAGCAACACAGCCAAAAGCGACAGATGAAACTTTTGGAGCAAGGATCCAAAATTTGACTTTTATCATTTTTTGCCGAACAAACTGCTCTTTACTAGAAATGGACGACGAGTTTAACTGTGGTGCTTACAATGCCCAAAAATTGTTTTTACAACTCACTACAACTTATGATCATCTGAACAATTTCTGAATTTGGTTGTGCATCGATGATGTTTGATACCAGCTTATGCCTCGTTGTTCAAAGAATAAGGAACGACTTTAGCCTAATGATCGAATTTTTTGCGCTGTAATAAAGACCGGGGTGTCTGTTGGGCAACTTTGCTATGCAGAAAAATAACAGAATCTAAAAAGTTTCCTTGCTATATTGAAAACTCTGTTAGTTTTTTTCATTTTTGCCGGCCAATTTGACTAGGGATCGAGGAAAGAATAAGAACATCATAAGCGACATACCTATGCTCGTTTTCTGAAGTTGCATTAATACAAATATACCACACCCAAATTATATTTACTTCCTACTTATATATAATGCGTCTTAATAAAACAGTGCAAAAAGCTTAATCAGATGCCATATTATTTTAATCCAAAGGCAGCGATGAAAATTTATCATCCTTGTATTCCTTTATCCACACCGACTTGTTTTAGGGAGAAGTGTTGTTCCATAGCCCTATACTGTACACATGCTACCTACATGTGAGCAGTGTTTTTCTATATTGTTGCCTGATTATAAGATTGATGTCCAACTTGATGAAGTGACAGCTAACATGGCAGAAAATATTGTGCTGATGGGTTGATAGACTTTCGAATCTTTTCTTACCGGTTTTAGCATTCAGTATGGATTTCAGCACCTTATCTCTGTTCCAAAGATGAATCATGGTCTTTTTTGAAAAAACTGAGTTCTCATCCGATAGCATATAATTTCGGGTAAAGTTCACAATATTTTTCAAATTATGCAGCATCCCGAATCCGTATGTATGAATGTATCGTGAGCCAAACAGAGATTCACTGGAAAGTTTGATGATAGCCGACCAATTTTTTGACACGCTGACCTAGAAAAGAAGTCAAATTAGTGAGAAATGAAATCTGGCTGTATATCACGTATAAAACTCAATAGATTAATGAATGACCTGGACAGTGGACGGTGGTGATTGCGAATTTAGTGTTAAGGCGAGATATTTGTCGATTGCGACAATATAGAATGTACTTCTATGAAGTAATAGTGATAAACTGGGAGCCGCAAGTTAAATAGCTTAAGTTTAAAAAAATTGATGTCACTCGAATATTTTTGCAGATATATTTAAACAATCGTACATACCTGGGCGCTATATTTGTCAGACAATATCTGAAAAACAGCAAAGGAGTAACAAATCTGCTTCTCTTCGCTACAGGCTGAGCAGGGATCAAGTAGGTTTGTATAATTGCATGTCTTTCCTGGCATTTTTTCGTGATTAGCGTCATCTTTAACTCAAAATTTCATCGACTGATAAAAAAGCAATTTTGAGAATATCGCTAAAACTTCATCAGCTTTTCAGTTTTAGTTTCACTAAAAGCTAACTTAAATTTTCACCTGTGTATCATATTATTTAGACTAAAAACTACTTTTAGACTACGATGCAATCCTCTGACCTAATATCCCACTGATTATCATTGTTTCAGTATTTCAGTATAATCTAACAGATGAAACATATATAAAAGACAACCCACCCTTTTCCATGCAATTCATACAGCTTGTTACCCATTCAACAACATCTTCAAGGTTTTCTGTGATCTCTTCGTGCTTCTGTGCACCCGCTATGTAAGATATATAGTTGGGGCTACTGAAAAAATCCCCGTAGTCTGCAAAACGAAAGGCACGTGCAGCAGAAATAAGTTTGTACTTTGGGTCTGACCTAAGTTTGACTGTTAACGTCTCGGTGTTGATTTCTTCCACTGGTATCAGCTCAGCAAGACCTGGCAGACAAGCTAATCAATCTTAATGGTGATGCGGACAAGTTTTGAATTGTTCCGAAATGTACCGTAATGTACCATGATTTTGCTAGAGCTGCTCGTTAATGTGGATAATATTGATAAAATAAGATATAAATAAATTTGCAAATTTGTTGCTCCACCAATGTTAATCCTCACTTGGTTGTTCTTTGAACGTGAGCCAAAGTTTTAATTAATTTACCGGCAAGATTAAGCTGTCCGTCGACTTCAACAGGAAACACTCCTTGATTGATTTCCTGCTCGTCATAGCAGAGAACGCCAGGAAACCGAGTTACTTTTTCGTTACGCAGGTGAGGGACACTTCCTGGTTGTTGAATCATTATTTTGAGATGAAGCAAGGTTGTCAAATGGTTCGGACCAGATATCAATTGAAGAGGGGGCTTCCATGTGTCCAATGTAGAAGCAGCCGGTCCAGGATGGTTAACGGAATCAGCATAGGTTTTGAGTCCATCTAATGTGTTATTTCCAACCACGTGAGATCCCAAAAACAACTTTACCGCCCTTCTAGAAAATGTTGCCCCGATATTTTGGACAAATGTTGCTAACGTTGGCCAGGTCTTCCAGCCCAATCTCGCTGGGGTCGGATTTGGATATCTTAGACACATTTCTATAAATGCATCAGATTCTTGATAGTTCAGGTGTGTTGGTTCTAATATATCTTGCAGCAGAAGGTGATTCTTCCAAAAGGACAGGTAATGCCATCCTCCGGGAACGCTCAGTTCATCTGGTAATCTTTTCTTCAGTTCTAGTGAATTCTTCTCAGGTAAAGGCACAACACAAATTGGATTATTAACTTTCTTTTGAAATACGCTTTTTTCTATGTTCAAACAGGCTGCAATGACGTCTTCTTCCAAAGAATGACAATTTGCTACATGCATAGTGAGTCGACTTATTCTATTGCACTCCTGTAGATTCACTATCACACCACAGAGTGGACACTGACACATCACAGGATTGATCATAAAACTGTGTTTAAATATTTGTCTGATTGCACTGTCTAATCGATGATACTGAAAAAGTAAGATAGGCTTACTAAGAAGGATTTCTGTTGCCGACGTTGTCCATTCCGATGAAGATGAAAGTTCTGATTTAAGATCCTTATGAACAGACTTGGATGTTCGATCATTTTCCAGAGGGAAACGTATCGGGAGCATACCTTTTTAATGTTATAAAATTTTAGTTCATCTTCCTGAACAATGAAGGGAAATTAATAATATAGATTGTCCTTGGGCATTTTGTGATATCAACGTTTTAAGATAATTGCAATACTTTATGGTCACCAAATTTTGATCATTTTGTCTGAAAAATTATCGACCACTTGTACTAATTGTTTGGCAAATTTAGAAGAATAGATTATTGAAAGTTTTCTACGTAAAATCGAAAGAAAACCTATGAAGAATAAATGTGAATAAACAAAATGAAAAGTTAGAAAAATCAAATAATTGCTCATCCTGTTTGTAGGCATAACCATAGTTATTGGTTAATGTCAATTGCCAACCTAAGTCATATTTAACCCATCAAAATTGTATATCCACTAATGGATGGGCAGGTCATTCTGATTTATCTTATACTAAACGGAAAAACTGTAACTGCACCATGGCAGAGGAAAAAACCAAAATTTAAAATTTTCGTCTTTCCACGCTTACTTTGCCATTAGGCTCTCTAATTTGGTCAGGAGCTCCTTGCTGTCATCAGTTGGCTTCAACACAACTCTCCTTCTCAGATGATTTCGCAGATTATTCAAGTTACCATTTTCCCTTAGTTTAATGGCTTTCTTGCAGCATGGGCATTTAACATCAAATTCGCCAACAAGCTCTTCGCCATTTGCCACAAGCTGGCCAAGGATGTATCTGCTTTTTTCTATATTTCTCGTTAAGACCGGATTCAATTTCACCTTGAAGCCCTTTCGTAATTGTTGCATTTTTAGTTCCTCTGGCCTCACTCTACGCTTTCCCCGTGACGCTATGTTGATATCAATCAAGTCACCGTGAGTGGCTTTATGAAAAAGGACGGCCAGACTGCTCTCATTCCCCTTTTCTGCAAGCACCGTTAACATGTTTTCCACTCGGTCAAACCCTTAGAAATTGTTTTATTTGTTAGTGGCAGAATCAACTGAGGGACGCGGACGTTGCCGTCGCCTTAAGCAACTTGCGCCTGTTTTATGACTTTTGATCACATATAATGCATGCTGAATTAATATTGAACTATGGTTTTATGGATCGTCCTATTGCTCAAAATTGCTTATAAAGTTATAAGGCCATGGAGATAAGCTGTAAACAAAATCAAGATGAATTAGTTTACCTGAAAAAGAATAACATCTTTTGTCATCCAGATCAAAGGTCTTAAAAACATTGGTCTTAAAATCTTGTACTGATTCAAATCTCGCAGCTTTATAACGTCCTTGGGATAACGAAAATGCCAATCATCCCCTCTGACCATAGTTGAAACTCATATTATAGACATGACGTTTTTTCAATAAAAATTGAGTCACAGAATAACCAGAAAATTGTGGTCATTGTACCTTACAAATTATGTCAAAAATTCCTTGATATCGAATGGGAATTTACAAACCTTTGTAGCTCAATATAAAAACTTTGTACTTTACGTTTTCCGTGTCATTTGAACAAGAAAACGAATCCTTGTCCATTGAACCTGAACAATGTAAATAGAATGATTAAATCATATAACATCAAATCGTATAAATAAAGCACCATAATTTTTTTTCTAGGTGGATAGATGTCATGATTCATGCCCTATACTACATAAGCATATATATATATATATATATATATATATATATATATATATATATATATATATATATATATATATATATATATATATATATATATATATATATATATTACTATATAGTATA
>JH153797.1:32813-47329 GCA_000226015.1 Mnemiopsis leidyi | reverse complement strand
GACTGTAACCTAAGAGTATTCAAGTAGTAGCACTTTAAGAGTGTCTATGACTTTTTCCTGTTAAAGGCACCTGACTTTGAAAAAAGGCCAAATCAGCAAAAACGACCACTTAAAAAAAACGTGTCCTTAACCTTCGTGAGGTTTAGCTGAGCTTCAGCAAGGTCATCAACAGTCTTGACCACCCCATAGATCCGTCGTTGCAGCATCTTTTCTCCAGTCCAAGATAGAGTTTGAGTTCTGGGTAGAATACCCTTTGACTGGTGGTTTGTCTGGAATCGACATGAGGAATGATGTAAGTCTCTCCTTGAATAGCCCAAACGTTCCAATGGTGTTAATTCGAGCTGGGAGGTAATTCCAGAGTCGTGGTCCCATTACTGCAAATGAGTTGTCGTAGAGGCTCTGGTTTCCTACAGCAGATGTACCTTTTAACGGAGGAATCTTAGCTTTTATGCCAGTTCTTGGTCTTTCTACAAACTCAATCCGGATATCATTGCTGACATCGCCATGTAGAAGCTTCCACATGTGGAGCACGATGTAGCGTTCCCTTCGGCGTTGAAGCGACATCAAGGAGAGTTTCTGCAGTCTCTCCCAATAGTCGAGTTCTTGGCAGCCAGCAATTCGGGATGTAAAGGTCCTCTGAACCCCTTCTAATTCTTGTATATCTGAGATTTTCTTGGGATTCCATACTGGACAGCAATATTCTAGAAGACTGCGCACAAGGGATTTGTAAAGCGTCAGCATTGTTGTTGAGCTTCTTGTATGGAAGACACTGAACACCCATGCCGCCTTTTGTCTTGCTTTATCAGCAATAGCTTTGACATGTGTCGTCCAATTCAGGTCAGAGCACACTGTGACACCTAAGTCCCTCAACTGGTCGACAGGAGTGAGACTACCTTTGTTGGTTGAGTACTGGTATATGTCTGAGCAGAATGGTAGATGTTCTGATGAAGTTTTAAATCGAATCGAAAATGGATATTATTTGGAGAACAAGTTAAGACATAACAGCGTTCTTCAAGATAACCCATTTGTTGCTAAGAAGAAATTGCGCGTGAGCGCATTGCGCGGCGTATCCAACACAGAGACATGATTTATATTCAATATTTTGATTGTGTTAAATGCCATAGAAATACAATTGTATTTTACTAAAAAATCGTATTTTACTAGTACATATCCATTTGCAGCTAGAAAGTTAACATGAGAGAGTTTAGTAGTAGCATTGAGGGCAGTTAGTTATTTGTTTTAATTCATGTACCCACCTTTATTCAACTATCATTTTATGCACTTTTTGTATACATACTGGTAATTGACCTAGATTAATAACATTTTGTTTTTCTTCAATTGTTTTATTTTATCATCTTCAGGAATTGCAGTCATTTTTACAGTATTGAATTTGGGCAGATTATTCAGCCTCTATTTTTTATAGTTTTGTGTTAAATTATTTTGATTACATGTGATGATGTATGTCATTATCTTATATTCTATTCTGTTATGGGGAGATTCTGGGATTTGATAAAATTGAGAATCTTAAGAGATATTTACTCTGAGATGTATGGTAGTTTGAGATTTAACACTGGTTCATTATTAACCTTTGTAGTAAGTTTTATTATTACCTCTGAGAATTAGGGTTTAGAAAATACCAATCCTCTTGAAAAATTCTTTAACAACAGTGTTTACATCATTTTGCAATGTTTATGTTATATTTTTATTTCTGTGATCCTAATCGTTATATACAATTATGAATGATTTAGGAGGTCATCAAAGACATGGTTGCAAAGTCAGACAAATCAGTAGGATACCGATGGAAGATAGATTTCAATGGAAGAGCCAAAAACTCTTGGCATAATCCACCTTCTCTGGCTAATCCAATAGGATATTGTGATGATTTTGAGAGAGTTCCAGATCATGAGCAGGAGGATAACAATGCTCATCTTATTGTCAAAAGATCATGGGACATTGCTCTTGTGCCTTTGAAGCAGGTCAGTTTTATATAAGATCAAAATGTCAATTGAGTATGAAGTGGCTACAAATATAAAAAACTTCCTAAAATCAAGACAGTGCAGCGAATTAACTTAATAGAACAAAAAATGCAATTTTTTATAATATCTCCAATACTCATCAAGTGAGATGACAAAAAGATGACAACAAAATAGTCGTTTGTTAAGGCTGCATGCCACAAGTATGAAAATCTTAATATATACTTCAGGTGCCAATGAATTTATTCCTGATGTACATGATTGGAAACACTCTTTCACTATTTCCTATCATCATGACTGTTATGATGTTTAAGTCACCCTTCTCTTCCCTCTTTTCCTATAAAACTACTTTCCAGAAGCTTGAAGGTACTAACATTTGTATCGTTTTTGTCACAGAATTTAAGACACACTTTAATATGTTTACTCATACAATATTGAATGTAAAAAGATGCAGAGAACTTAATTTCAACCTTGCCACCATATCTTACAAAACTTCACTTCAGGTAGCCACCATATCTTACAAAACTTCACTTCAGGTAGCCACCATATATTACAAAACTTCACTTCAGGTAGCCACCATATCTTACAGAAGATGGTTTTCATCCTCTCAAACTTTGTCCTCATTGCAATGGCTCTATACAAGTGTAACGCGATGGGACTGTTGCCCATCCATCCCTCTGATTGGATTGCATTTGCACTTCCCAAAACACGTGTGGAGTATGTTGTCGGTGGGCCTGTTCTTATGTCTTGACGAGACGAGCTGTGTCATGTAGCTCAGATGTCTTGACGAGATGAGCTGTGTCGTGTAGCTCATATGTCTTGACGAGATGAGCTGTGTCGTGTAGCTCAGATGTCTTGACGAGATGAGCTGTGTCGTGTAGCTCAGATGTCTTGACGAGATGAGCTGTGTCGTGTAGCTCAGATGTCTTGACGAGATGAGCTGTGTCGTCTAGCTCTGATGTCTTGACGAAACGAGCTGTGTCGTGTAGCTCAGATGTCTTGACGAGACGAGCTGTGTCGTGTAGCTCATATGGAACGACTTCTGTTTGTGCTAAAGACTCAGGCCATGGATTTTCAATTAATTCATAATAGAGCAGTTCTAAACCATAATTACATGACATATTTCGTAAGCTTTTATTTTTTCAACTTGGTTTCAGAGTTCAACTTCAAGCTGACGACTTAAAGTTTTATAATTGTTATCTTATTTCATGGCTCAACAAATTGCCATGTCTCCAATAAATATAATTTAAGCAGAGTATAAACTTGTGTCGAATTTTCTGTTATACTGGCTGTTTGGAAGTGAACTATTGCTATTTGTGTTTAAGTGAACATTATATGACACATATGTCACATATAACTACACGTCAAGGGATTTTCTGAATTTGAAAGCGATCTCAAATATTTGACTGATAAAATTAAAGTATTTGATTCAATTGACTTCTTATTACTACTGACTGATCATATTTATCCATTTTAACTTAGAAAATTGTGCAACTCATTGAACTGTATTTTTGGGAGCTTGTTACTGTGACAATTGTTCAGTTCTGGATTATGTAATGAGTAGAACCTGAAGGTTTAATTAAGTCTCACACAATTGTTAACTAGGAAGTAGCTTTTAGAGGAAAACTCTCTGCCCTTTCTCTTGTTAACATGGGCTCTTCCAAGGAAGAGAAAGAAAGAGAAGCTGAAAATGTGAGTAAACTTTACATCCTGTGTTATGTTTAGATAAGTTTAACTTAAATGTTAGTAAGTAAGTAACTTAAATGTTACAACAGATAGCTTGTTATCATACACGTCTGTTTTCGATCTCTTGAGCGGATCGAAGATGAATTTTTCAGAGGTTCAACAAATCAGAGTCGAGAAAATCAGCGACAAAAACGTCGACAAAATCTGCTGTTTTATATCTGAGTCGAGATTCTCGTTTGTTTAACCTCTTGTTGAATCAAACCAGGATTGCAATTAACTTAATTTTTATTTTCTTCAGAGAAAAACGGGCTAGGAATTGATATGAATTTAATTTTTGTTTGCTTCAGAGAGAAATGGCTTAGAATTGAAATAAACTTAATTTTCGTTTTCTTTAGAGAGAAAGGGCTAAGAAGATCAAACGGTTAATGAACGAGGTCAGCAAATATTTGCAGAGTGAGACTGCCACTATTGAGGGGAAAACAAAAGAGAAGTCTATCCAATATTTCTCGGGTATCTTTATGGGCAGCATACAATAGTCAATAGTTAAAGTCATTTTATAAGTTAAATCGTTATATTTTTAGTATTTGACTCCATAATATTTACACTTGTTACAGCCTGCTTATATACACACACATGTATACACTATACACACACATGTATACACTATACACACACATGTATACACTATACACACACATGTATACACTATACACACACATGTATACACTATACACACACATGTATACACTACACACATACATACACACACACACACACACATACATACACACACACACACACACACACACACACACACACACACACACACACACACACACACACACACACACACACACACACACACACACACACACACACACACACACACCCGCTTGAACTCTCGTAACAGAACCCCTCCAGGAGAAGCGTTAGTGGATACTCTGATGAGCTCTGCCTGGGCGGAGTACAACGAGGACCTCCACGTGGAGACCAGGATGGACGCTGTCGAGTTTTGTACGGGACTTCTCTCTAACGAGTTCTTTATCGCGCTCAAACTGAAATCTAAAAAGCGGGTTACTGAAGGAGGTAGGATTGTTTTAGGACAAGACGGGGTTTCTTTTGTCAATTGTCATCAGTCGCAATATAAAGAATACTAAAAATTTCTATGTTTGATCTCATTTTGTTCTGTTTTCAGATAGTTCGTCTTCAAAATCTAAAAAGAAGCCCAAGCCGCTGAAATTTGACGTGATAATCGACGCAGGAGATTTCTTTGATAGCGCAGATCACTATTATATGTGGAAGTACAGTCCGATGGGAATATGGGCCTACATTATCGGTCATTAGCATTATCACACGCATTATTTTCGAGTATTCAAGAAGAAAGTGTATAATTAACCTAAAGATAAGTTTCAAATATGTGTGCAGTATGGAGCTCCACATAACAAGTAATGATGTAATAAACCCTGAGTTTCTCTTCCATTGTTACTTTTCAGGCGGGGGCTTACTTCTTGGAGTGATAGCAATGGCACTAGTACCAGTGTGGCCTGGTGAAGCTCAGATCGCATTCCAATACATCACCAACGGTTCTGGAGTTATTGTCGGAATTTTCTTCGCTCTCTTAATTGGTTAGTTTTAATTATCATTGTTAAGATATATTACCTGTTAAGTTTATTCAACTATTTGAAATAGAAACTGGGTTCTGTCTATCATGTGCTGATAACTGAATATTCGTGTATACTGCACTCCTAGTGTTATGATTATTTCTTCAGCTTTTACTTTTCAGTGAGATTAATCCTATTCATGTTGGTGTGGATGTTTTCTAAAGGAATTTATCACTTTTGGCTACTGCCAAACATCAATGAGGACAAACTCGGAATCATTGAAACCTTTAAACCACTATATTCGTAAGTTTCTTTTTTCTTGTATTTTATTCCACATACCGTTTGGTCAATTCAGCATTATCAGGAAATTTATGGCGTACCATGTAAAAGGTAAAAGCTCTAGACATCCACAGAACAATCCCCTCAGATTAGACAATTACTATGAGGAAAAAGAGAAGAAAGATCGGAGAAAAAAGCGCCGAGAAGCCCGAGAAAAAGATGGAATTTCAGGGAGCGAGGTTACCAGTGCTACTGAAGATAAGAAAAACATTTGAAATGGTGACAAATCCTTTCTCACAGAGTTTGCAGTTGCTGTTTGTTTTTAAAAATTATAATCATCTGGACAAGATTCCTGTGATTCAAGTATAATTAAAATTTTAATCAGAAATAGTGGGTTTTTCTAGATTAATGTAGTTTTTAATTACCTCGTTTCAATGAGGATCCCCAAAGTTACATGTGTTTTTCTTATTGATTGTTATAGTATGTGCTATCTTATGATGATCATTGAAACGCAAGTAACTTTCTTAAGATCTCCAATTTATTAGATACCTTAAGATAACTTCAGGAGAAGATTGTACTTTATTTGGTGGGGTCTGAAGCAAAACGTCAATTAAAATAGAAAACCATAGAAAAAGTTTTAAAACATTTTGCAGCAATGCACTCTTTCTCTCTTTTGAGTTAACAGTAAAAGTTATGAAATTTTTCGGTTTGACTAACATTCGCAGTTTTACAGTATATTTCATTTGCCCATTAAATTCAATAATTAAGATGCTCAATGACATGTAAATATAAATTCAATTTTTACACAGAAATGTGGATTGTTTTCTTTGCATTAATTGCTGTCAACCATTGCATTTTAAGAGTTCGTCCCTACTGCAACTCTTAGATATTCTTCAACTTCATAACTTCTCGTTGCTCTCGTTTTATAATTTACACAAATATGTTAAAATATAAAATAAGTTAAATCTACACTAACAATAACCATGTTCCTTAGATGTGAACTTGAAAAGTAGAAATGTCGGAGGTAGACGAAGAAGTAAAGGAAGCCGCATCGGTATCAGTTCTGTATGTAAAACGTAAAAGAGATGAACCCAGCAACCCTTCACTTTTTGTTCAGTTCAACGCTAAGCGTCAGAGATTCTTCAACGAATTCAAATTTGTGACATCGACTCAAACAGAACCTAAGAAACTCGACAGAGATGAACTGTACAAAAAGTACAAGCACGAAAACACTGTGTCCGATATAAAGGAGAAATGTCGGCGAGATCAGAACACAGCCCGTAAAAACAATAAATACAGTCTCATCTCCTCCCTGAGGACCGATGACGGCGCGCTCTTCTCCGCCGAAGTAGACGAGAAGGAGGACGATGACATTTTGTGTAACGCCGAGAAAATGTTGTCGGAGAAACTGAGTCTAAATGAAGCTCCGCCGTCTTTTGTAAGTAATGGTACTGAGGAGTGGATATATGATGTCTATCTGTGTGATAAAGCTTGTCATGGTGATGTGGATGCCATACATTCTCAGCAACTAGACTCTGAGTTAGACTTCGAACCGGTGGAAAAACAAAAATACATCAGCGAATATGACGAAGACTCAAATGATGAGAACTACTACGCTAATGATTACCCTGATGAGGAGTCATCCTTGTCAGAATCAGACGAGAATTCTGACGATTCAGACGGAGTAATGGGCAAGACGAGGTATTCAAATGAGTTTTTCGATTCGGAGTATTTCGGAGTCAACAGATCGCACTATCTCGATAGATATCTCTGTAGCGATACTGATTCAGATTAGAGATTATTGTCCAGTTTTATTTGTTTACAAGTTTTAAGCTTCCTGATTTGACTTTGAAGCTTTGTTATTTTTATTGTATTTTAAAATTCAATTTGCTATATAATGACTCTTTATTTGCGTCTGATTTTGATAATTTTTCTGTTACGATCTTGATAATTTACAAATCAACTAGGTCAATCACTTCTATAAATAAATCACTAACACACTTTCACTGCCAATGTTTTAGGAAGGCGGAAGGATGAGTGAATAAAGATGACTATTAAATGTTAGGGAGGCATGTCAAATAAAGATGATCGATTGAATAACGGTTTGTCAAACATTAAACATACTTCTTCCTTTATCGAGGTTGATATCCTGGTTTATTCTACCCGCTTTTGTGAATTTTAGCCCTAAAAGTAAGAACAAACCTGCTTAGCTTCATAATGTAATGTAAAGGTTGCACTAAAGATTGGACTGCACGGAACCCCTTAGCTTCCATTCCTTGTTTAACATGCCGTACAGCAAGGATTTCCACTAAGTTCGCCAGGCTAGGCACATATCCAGATCTTTAGTGAATTAGTGTTAGTTATTTCAGAGTTAAATTTTCTGGTGCTTAAGTTCCTTAGGCAGCCCGGGCTCGAGAATGCACACGAAGCGTTTCTCAGATGTCTTATGCTAAGTAATGATAATGTAAGTACAATACTTTTACACAATTCATACTTTATAAAATTCTTTGTAACTCTTCTCATTGTTGATAAAGCCTCACAGAATTTATACCATGAATATACGTGCTGTAAGACGTATATTTTATGTTTAAAACCCTACAAAAATGCAACTTAACTACGATTATCTTTCAGAATCTTTGCCTCCCCTCAAGCTCCAGCTTTGAAGCACCGTCCAAGCAACGAAATATTGTCCGCTTGGTAAGTGAAAGTGTGGCAATTTGATTTTCCGACCTTTTCTTTCTATCTTTTTTATGTGACGCGCCAAAACTCAAATGTGATATTGTACGTGACACTTGCGCGTCACGCGCGCACATTTCCATGCGCGTTGCTTGTTCGATTTGTCGATAATGTCACAGTGGGTCGAAAAGACCAAAATCATGATAGATTCGATCAGAAGAGCTTTCATTTAATAGGACGCCTGTCACTTCGGCAGTTCTACGAATACCGTGTCAGCGAATTCTTGACTTAAGAAAAACGTTTTACTCCTGCAAAAGCTTATTGATTTGTGATTCCCGCACCAGTTTCAGTAAAAGTCCCGATTTTCGGTAACAATTAATTGAAAACTGAATGCCGATGTTTGATCAAGTTCATTCATCAATACTTTAACCTTAAATCGAGCCTTGCTAATTTCAGGAGCGAGAATACGAGCACATTACACCAAAACATCTTCTTGAGGTGCTGAGAGCAGCTAAAAACGTAGTAACCAGTGGTCCTGCCCCGGGATTACAGACTATTCTCGGTCATTCTTCGTATACGCTATCTGCTCTTTTGGAGAGATCGGTCAATTCGGAGGGAAATCCTGAAGTGGCTAAGCCTAGAATATCGAAAAACCTCGGTGCGTATGACATGTTATCTTATGTAACCAATTTTTAAAATATTTTACTGAAAATTTTACTCCGTTTGCAAACTTATAGTGTCAATTATAGGCTCTTACATTTCAGTGGTTAACATATCGAATCGACAGTATGGGCGTGGTCATCTACGTGCAGCGGTAGCTGAAAAGAGTGCAAAATCGCCAATTTTGGTAGGCGCACTTAGCACTTAGAAACTGATACAATTGTAGTATATTTTATTTGACTGATAAGCAAGTAAGACTACGCCCGTGTCATTGCTAATGCACCTTGATCGAGATTCCACGCCGACTACAATTTTAACACCCAGGTAACCAGAATATTAGGACATCTCGCACCCATTTACTGCATCGTGATCGATAGAACTGGAACGGTGGCTTTTACGGTAAATCTATTTTTAAGTAGAAATTTGAAATATGGTAAATTTACGGTAAATTTGAAATAGCGATATAGCTAACATGCTTGTTGAATATTACAGAGATTTCATGTTAAATTATAGAGTGTAGCCTTGGAGACGAAAGTTGACACAAATACAAAAGTATTCATCTGATTGGTAGTTGGTAGAACTGTATTGAGTATTCTCCAAAAGGCGCCCACGTACTGTAACCCCGACTGTTCAGGGGGCTGACGACGGTTTAGTGAAGATGTGGTCTCTAGAACGGTACTTCTTACTGGCCACATTACGGGGACACAAGAAGGAAATCAGCGATCTGAGTGTCAACTCTAGGAATACCATGCTCGCTTCGGGCAGTTGTGATAAGGTACATTATATCTATGTAAACCTTAACTTATAAACCTTATTAAGATATTTTAGAAGATAGATTCCCATTATCCCGTTAAGCCTTATTATTTGATCTTTTTAAATCAGAAGTCTAAGCAATTACAATAACAGAAGATAAGAATATGGTGTTTACAAACAGCAAAAACACTTACAATAACAGGAGATAAGAATATGGTGTTTACAATCAACAAAAACACTGGCGGTTCTTACCGGACACAGAGCCAGTGTAAACTCGATACACTTTTCTCCTAACGACGACTATCTGACCACCTCCGCTAGTGACGGTCTCGTTTGCTTCTGGCCAATAACTGGGCCAAAGTCCATCAGGTTAACTTCTTGAGTTTTCTTTCATAGCCTCTACCTTAACCCTTGATGTACCAACATGGAACCAATTAATATGATGCTGTTAGATGTTTACTACCTTGATAATCTAATAACAAACGTACACTCTACCTATGCCTCACTGCGCAAGTAAAACAAACACCCCCACGTTTAGTGACGACCCCATAACGTTTTACGAGCGAGTCAGATCAGCAGATAAGCTACTGAGTAGCAGTTTCAGTACGGGCGGGACTGTCCTGGCTGTAGGGAGTAGTGACGGGGACATCTTCACTTACAGCGTCAGGGGGTGAGTTTACTGAGTCAGGGGATGAGTTAAATTACTACCTCGTACTACGGCTACCTGCTACAGGGTGTCAGAATTAGGGTGTTTTACGTCCCCTTCGCAATAAAACCCTCATTTGAAAGACGATTAAAAGATACTTTGAAGTTTTCGGACTTAGTTGTTTGTTGGTGAGTGATTACTGTTTTAAGAGAGTTAGAGTCGCATTGACATCTTGTTTTCAGAGAGTTGGGCCTGCCTGTTAAAGACCAAACTTTGGAGGGACATTCTGCAATGGTCATAACTCTTACCTTCGCCAAGCGTTCCTTAAGGTAAAATTCCTCCACAAAATTTAAGATTTCTTTATCAAACATTGATATTTGTCATTCATCTACAAAACAGTAGTTACTAAGGAAATGACATTGAACATTGCTTTATTAAACGTGCCTCCCCAGATTCGTGTCAGGCAGCAAGGATGGGACAGTGCGTATCTGGACACGCAACAGTGGAGTTTGGGACCAGGTTGTTTGCTCGGCACGCACGCGCGTCGTAACTGATCGAGATCCCAAGGAGCAGATCGATGTCCTTTTCAGTCAGGTACTTCAGAAAGATATCTTTATTTTGTACTCAAGTAACATGTATTTGTATTTGTATTTGTTACACCTGTACCCAGGCTTTTACAGTTATACTGAAGGGGCTCCTGGAAGATTCTAGATCTTTTAACGGAGACCCTCCTCATTTAACCCTCAATCACGGTTTCCCGGTCATTCGGCTGAGTCAACCGAAGAAGATTGCATAAGCAAATGCCCTTAGCGCACTCCTCTAGGATTGTATAAAGAGAGGGTAACTACAAGTAGTATAACAACTGTAAGCCTTTNACCCCCCCCCCCCCAGTGGAGTAACAACGAGAACAGAGTGCTAGCCAGCTGCAGTGACACCAGTATCCGAATGTGGAACATGGCAGGAGAACTTGTCCAGGTCTTTCTGGGACACGACGATGAGGCTTACTTCGTACAGGAGCACCCTCTTGTCTCGGAGTTAGTTTGTTGTTTTTTGTTTCTTAGTGTTTATATGGAGTTTATATGGTTAGAGTCGTTGTTTTTAACATGAAGTGGAAATCTTTTTATCAAACATTCTCTTTACCGTGTTGGTCGATAATCCAGGTTCAGAACTAAATCAACTTATTTACTTACTGAATTTAGCCTTAGTCAGTAGTTTGTGGTTGAAGTTTAGTTTAACAACCCTGAACCCCAGTGTACTGGTGACGTGTGGACATTAAAGTTAGACGTTTAACAACCCTGAACCCCCAGTGTACTGGTGACGTGTGGACATTAAAGTTAGTGTTTAACAACCCTGAACCCCCAGTGTACTGGTGACGTGTGGACATTAAAGTTAGAGTTTAACAACCCTGAACCCCCAGTGTACTCGGTGACCGTGTGTACATTAAAGTTAGAGTTTAACAACCCTGAACCCCAGTGTACTGGTGACGTGTGTACATTAAAGTTAGAGTTTAACAACCCTGAACCCCCAGTGTACTGGTGACGTGTGGACATTAAAGTTAGAGTTTAACAACCCTGAACCCCAGTGTACTGGTGACGTGTGGACATGACGGACATATCATAACCTGGTGTGTAGAGTCGGGTGAAGCCCTCACAACCTTCCTAAATGTTATTGAAGGAGAGGGCAGAGCTAGCGTCCTGGAGGCTAGTTTTACATCTAGTGGGGAACATCTTCTTACTGTGGACGCTAACGGTCATATCTCTATCTTCGGTAGGAACTTCTTAGGAGAGTTCATGTTCTTTTCTTTTTGTACGAGATTTGTTGGATATTTCAGCCAGTTATTACTTACCAAATTTACATGTTTCATATTGATAAACACTCAATGTCTAAGGTGCCAGTTCTAGTAACTTAGTTCTGGATTTCAATTCAAATAGTAAGCACTAAGCTCTGTGTCTCCTGATCAGGACACGAAATGTTGAAGGGATATGTCAATGTACCTCGTGAGCAGTTCTTCAATACAGACTATCACAGTCTGATAAGAGATAGATTTAGTAACGTCCTGGACGAACAGGTACCTACTCACTTGAACTAGATTTCACTTTCTTATAAGCGTGTTTACTTGACTTTCCAGTAAACTTACCGCCACACGCACTAAGGAAACAAATTTTCTTAAAACAGTCCCACCCTCTAGACGGAGATGCCGCCCCACTCAGTAGGTCCCCCCTACATGGTGGACCAACAAGGACTAGCCCTGTCGGCCCCGGTCCAGGGTCTTATTCCTGGTAGACATTTCCTAACTCCTGCCGACATTGTCCTGCTGGTAAGTTGTTATACTGGGGGTTATACTATGTTATAGTATGTGATACTTATGTTGGAAATTTTCTGCTTTATAGTTTCTAGAAATTTGATGTTTAAATTGTGCCCTGTTTTGTAAAACTGTTCATTTCAGAAAAAGAAGAAAAAGAACAAACGTGCACTAGACTTTGTTCGTAGAGTCATTACACCAAGAGGGGTAGGCAACATTTCAAGTTTAACGACTCATGAACCAACAGGAACTTTCAGCCCAAATAATATTCACGAATATTGAGTGATCTAATGAAGTAATGAGTGTCTACTTTTCAGAGAATACTATCCGGTGATCGTGTACCGACAACAACTGCCGATCTTCCTGAACTAGCAGATTTCCAGCGTAGTTTCGTGGTCCCTGCTAACGAAGAAGACCTGGATTTCGACCACATCCCTTCCGTGGTTCCCCCCATGAGCAACTACGATCTGTTTGACGGTGTCATGTCCCAGTCTATCGCCATGTTGAACCCCCGCAAGTCCAGAGACTTGTGGCTAAACAGGACTTTAGTTCCTGTCCTCTCCGATCTTCAGATCGACAAACCAGGCCAGGAGCTTGTCCGAGCGGAGGAGCTTGTCAAGTTTAGAGAGACGGAAGTACAGTTAGTATGTGATCGGACCAGGAAGAGTTCCAGGAATGCCAGGAATTCCGGAAAAGCTCCAGTTAGACAGACGAGACAGAGCAAGCCGGCTGTACAGTTTGTTTCTAGTTCTGAGGAGGAGGAGGAGGAGGAGGGGGATACAGAGGAGGACGAACATTCTAGTGATGTGGACTGGCAGGTTTCAGAAATGAGGCAGAAGAGAAAACCTATCGTGATACGGTCAGTTTTTTTAATTTTACTGCTTTTTCTTATCAGGTAAGGTTATGATATCAG
The DNA here is from genome assembly GCA_000226015.1 of Mnemiopsis leidyi. NCBI lineage: Eukaryota > Metazoa > Ctenophora > Tentaculata > Lobata > Bolinopsidae > Mnemiopsis > Mnemiopsis leidyi. The sequence goes on along the minus strand of JH153797.1, from coordinate 33,840 downwards.
TGAAATAAGAAGCTCCGAGCGTTTGTCTCGACCAGATTTTACGCTAACCAGATAATAATAACAACGTCGTGCATCGTGTTATCTTCTGAACGATGAAAAGAAACATGTAACCTTATTAACGAAGCTTCTTGTTTCTTATCTACTTGATCAATTATCAATTACTCAATACTGACAACAACAGGGACGACGATGGGGGAGAGGAAGGAGACGACTCCCAGACAGATTCCCAGGACAACACCCCCTGCTACATCACATCTAGTGAGGGAGAGGGGAGACCCCCTGACAAGGAGGACACCCCTCAACCCAGCACCAGGAAGAGACTTCGTGTCAGGAAACCTCGTCGAGAGTCTTCCGGAGAAACTGTTCTCGATCAGAGTGTTTTGGACACGATACGTCGACCTAAGAAGAACACCCGCTCTCTTGAACGGGCTATAAAGAAACTAAAGAGGATGATTGGGGTAAAAACTCCGAAAAGAAACTGTATCAGACAACGCTCGACCAGTGTAAACCAGGACGAGGCGACATCCCCGACTAAAGAGACTCCCGGGCCTGACAAGGAAGATTCAGAGATGGAAGAGGAGGCCACGTTAGCTGTGATGGAGGAGTATAGAACTCCGAAGTGGCTGACTCAGATCCAGCCTGCCAGGTCTCCCTACCTCCCCCAGATATCTGACAAGATATACTACTTCGTACAAGGACACATGGACTATGTCAACTCCGAACATTGTCCCCCTGAAGCCCACAAGACCCAGCCCTGGGAGCAGATGAGGGAGAGGAGTTTCAGACACGCAGAGCCTTGTCAGGTCCTCTCTCTGGCATTCCTCACCGGACCTCCCACTCTGTGTCAGGTTTGTGTCCGGGACCTGGGTAGTGTTTCTGTTTAGTTTCCCACTCTGTGTCAGGTTTGTGTCCGGGATCTGGGTAGTGTTTCTGTTTAGTTTCCCACTCTGTGTCAGGTTTGTGTCCGGGACCTGGGTAGTGTTTCTGTTTAGTCTCCCACTCTGTGTCAGGTTTGTGTCCGGGACCT
>JH153797.1:4975-31462 GCA_000226015.1 Mnemiopsis leidyi | reverse complement strand
CCTGGTAGTGTTTCTGTTTAGTTTCCCACTCTGTGTCAGGTTTGTGTCCGGGACCTGGGTAGTGTTTCTGTTTAGTTTCCCACTCTGTGTCAGGTTTGTGTCCGGGACCTGGGTAGTGTTTCTGTTTAGTTTCCCACTCTGTGTCAGGTTTGTGTCCGGGACCTGGGTAGTGTTTCTGTTTAGTTTCGTTATTCCCGTTCATTTACCGCTTGGATTTGCGACGGATAGCCCTTCTTGGGTTCTGCCATTGAGCAACTACAACCATGTTTATTTTTGTATACCCTCTCACTGATTGACTCTGTCCCTAACAAAGATGTTTGCAACTGCAGGTGAAACTGGGTATACTCAACAAGGACGATGAGATCGAGGATACTTTTCTTTTCCGCTATCACGATGCTGATTTTATGCCTGATTTCATGGTAAGTTCTTTCTTCATGGGCTGTTGAGAAAAACATTGATAGGTTCTAATTCTTGTTTGAATAGTCCTTTTTCTGAAATTACATTAAAACCACAATTTCTTATAAGGTGCTGAAACGACACTACGAGGACAGTATGAATCACCGTTGGTTGAAAGGAGACAAGTTTAGAAGTCTTATAGACGCTGAATGGTGGGAAGGTACATAATTTTATTTAGTTTCTAGTTAATCTTGATAATGTCTACAAATTTACAGTTATCATTTTTAGAATTCATAGTGTCTACAAATTTACAGTTGTCATGAATAAATTGTCATGCCTACAATCTTACAATAATCATTTATACTTATAATGTCTACCATTTACTGCGATTACGTATTAAATAGATACGCATTTATTGGAAATCTTTTAAAACACGCGATAGCGTTCTGAAAACTGATTGGTCCTATCCACCTTTCTAGATCCTATTGTCAATCATTATCCCATTATACAACAAACACTTTTCCTTCTAGCTATCAATAAAAACCGCTAACACAGCAATGCATGGCCCACCCTACAGAAAAAACTAAACCACCGTCCACAATCATCGCTTTTTGGATATGATAATCAGCCGAATTCCAACAAGCAACTTGATTTACCACCGCCATGAACGACGATACATCGTACTGTCTTTTTTGCCGTGCATTTTTGGGAATTTTGCAGAAGGGGTTGAGTAATTTTCCAATCAGATTCCTGTATCTTAGACCCCACTCAATCACACTGCAAATTATGAAACTTTCATGATTTGTTAGTTTGCATAGATAATCGTACATATTTTCCCAACTTTCGTCAACCATTCTGTTGAAGTCTTCTGATGGACCAGGGCAAAGAAATAATGGAAGATACAAATCCTCGATTTCTCTCCATATGCATTTGGACGTTTTTCTTCTTTTCGTCATAGAAGTCTGCTGGAATACAATTTTCGCTTCTTTGAGCAGTTTAACTTCTTCGCTGTGCGACCGCGATCTAGGATCGACGCAGCTGTACAATATCGCCGCACGAATCGTAATTTTCATTACAGGGCCTTGTTTAACGTCCTTCCACCAATCAAGATTTCCTGCACAAAGATAGGAATTGAACATTTCCTTCACAAACTTCCAGTCTATCTGTTCCCCGGTGTTGGATGATGTGATGCTAGTCAGCAGCAGGACCGTCAACACAAGCCCCCACATCTCCATGCGTGTAGAACTTGCGAGCGAGAATGCTACTTCAAATGTCAGACACAAACTTCGACTTTTGGAACTTTTATGGCGCAAAATTGGTCTCATATTTTATATATCAGTTCTGCCCAGTAATTCTTTCGACATGTCTTCCAACTGAAACTAATTCGTCATGACTTTGCGATTATGTACTATTTATAAGTTGCTTGCCTCAAGTAAATGGTGATGCTCCGAGAGCAAACCTAATTTATCTATATTGTGGCAGTAGACAGGTGCGATTGTATCTATTTTTCTATAAGATACTGTCGAAATCTGTACTTCGAAAAGAGAATTCTTTCCTAACTTTTTCATTTATTTCTGGATTCGGCTGAGCAATTATCCAGCAAGTAACAATCAGTAATAATTATTTTCCATACTGTACTTCATTGTCATACCAATATGCAGTAGAATGGACAGATAGAAATTAGTAAATCGGAAGAGTACTCTTTAAATAACATCCATGAAACTTTGCTTAACCCAGATGATGACTGAAGTCTCAATAAATTTTCGAACACAACAAAACAAGCCCCACCCAGTAAGATGAATAATGCCCCCTCCCCCTCAACCACAGCAGTTTTCATATAATTTTTAGCGGAGTCCCAACATGTGGCGTGATCAAGAACTGCCATTAACGACAAAACTTCGTATTGTAGTTTTGTCGCTGGTTATTACAGGGATAGGGTGAAAGCTCCTCTAGTCGTATCTCTGTCAATAGCCACTGCTTTATCTTGCATAAATCGGCAGGTATAACGAGCACCCAATGCTTTACTCGCAAATCGTCTCGTTCAAAACATCCATGCTCTTGTCGAAGTTAGTCCTGAACTTTCCAGATGGGCCCAGATAGAAAACTGGCGCCAAACACAATTCCTTGGCAGTGACAGTCGGAATCTTTTTTATCCAGGATTGGTGCTGAAGCCTGAAACATTGCACGTGCTTCTTGACGCAGTTTAATCATTTTTTCCCCATTTTGCGATTTTTTAAATTTGCAACTGTACAGTGCTGCCATGTTTTTATTACGCTTCTATTTCTTTTACAAACCATTCGTCTAGACAATTTTCAAACAGGTCTCGCCTACAAATTAAATACATTTATTGAGTGACAATGTCTATGTAGCTGAGGATGAGGAAAATATTTCTACAATTATTTTAGGTCATTATTTTAGCTCGTTTCATTGCCTCCGCGAACGACACAATGAAAGTGTAACTGTCCAGGTCTCGCCTGTTTCTTGTATTTCGAAATTCGTTCTAGTTTTGGCGATGATGTGATAGTTTAATCCGTCGATTTGTTTGTCCCTGTCTCTACAGTCTCTACAGTCCCTACAGTCCCTCCACTGGAGATATAGACTAATGCTCCTAAAAACTTTGAAGATGTAAAACTTCTAAAACTAATTTAAAACTACAGAAAACAGTTCCCTACAAATCATTACACTAACTGATACTACCTTGCAGGTATTGTAGTATCCAAGTCGGCGGTAGATGAAGAGTTCTACCCTGAATCTCCCTGGAAACGGATAATGGTGAAGTGGGACAACGAACCGGACAAGGAGAGACTCAGTGCTTGGGATATTGAACCGTTACCTAAAGATACCAGGTCAGTTGTTATTGCCTGGGATATTGAACCTTTATCTAAAGATACCAGGTCAGTTGTTATTGATACAGCGTTATCTCTATCGTCATAGGTTATAGGACCCACTGCGCGCCGACAGGACCTATTGCGCGATTTAGACGCAATCGGTCCGATTTAAAATTGAACGTCCTATGTTGTTCCCCTCCAGGTCCGCAAGGCCTGAAGTTGTGTCTTCCATAACTCATTGTGTTATTCTTAATAAATATTCCCCTCCAGGTCCGCTAAGAGAAGGTCCCCAACAAAGAAACACTCATCCCAGTCCCGGGGCGAGGACGGCTCCAGTTCCAGTAGACAACACTTCTCCTTCGGAACGAGCAGCACGAACACGGGACCTCTAGATCCTTACATCCTGAGTTACTATCACTCCTACGGGAACTGGGGGGAGGAGGGCAGGGAGGCGTTCAAGGAACGCTTCAGTGCCGCTCTGCTACAGGTTAGGAAGTTTCTCCTGTGTTTCATTAAGTAAATTTTGTTATTTTACCATGAATCTACAGTAGATGTTCATCACACTTTGGGTTTGTGTCTTGTTATTCAAATAACTTCCCAGCCCCCACCAATTTAACTAATTTCAGGCCATGGAGCTGAAAGAAGCTCGAGAGATCCTCTACCCGGTCAGTTTTACAGACCACCCTGATTACTACATGATAGTGGGGTATCCTGTAGAGCTGACTACAATACACAACAGACTCACTGAGAACCACTACCGCAGTATCGACTCTGTTCTATGGGAAATAAGGCAACTCGAGATCAATGCCAGGGTAAGACACTTTCTCGAGACTTGTGTGGTTAATTGTTAAATAATCTCTCTTTTTCGGTGTATCCTACAGCCATGTGGTAACAATGTAACCAGCCAATTACAGGAGCCGAAGGATCTTAGGACCAATGACTGTTAATGTAGTTTTTCCATACTGTATTCGCCCGAGGCTTTACAACTACAAGCGTAGCTACTCATTTAACCCTCAATCACGATTTCCCGTTCATTTGGCTGAGTCGACCGGGGGCTGCGTAGACCCAACTGAGACATCTTGTCAGCTAACTTTCCAACAAGGAATATCACAAGTTCTCCTTCTAGGTGTACAATGAGGATGACAGTCCCATTGTACGTGACGTCACTTCCATCGTGACCAGACTGACATTGTTCATCAAGACCCCGGAGTTTAAAGACATCAACGTGGATGTCACCAGGGAAATGATATCTGCTGAGCTGGAATACAGGAGTAAATCTAAGAAGAAGAAACGTCGACTCAGGTTCTAGCTAGATTGTATTTGTTTACCGCGATCTACCATGTTACGTTCTGACACTGACAGACATTTTCACTTTCAAGAACATTTTACAGTTATGTCTCGGGTTTAAAACTCCGCAGACTGCTGAAAACACTTATCAGTATCGTTCCGTTTCAGAGTGCGATCAGCGAATAAGACAGAATGGTTTGAAAGAGCCAGTGAAATACTGGAAAGTCTCAGCAATCACCCTGATAGCCAACCTTTCATGACTCCAGTCGATATTACCATCTATAACGACTACCTCAAATATTGTCAGGTTGGTGGATGCTATTGTTTTAGTTGGTGGATGCTATTGTTTTAGTCGGTCATAGTGGATTTTTTTGATACATAATGAGGGAAAAAAGAGGAAATTGTTTAAGTTCTGTTGTTTTTCAGGAGCCGATGGACCTCGAAACGATAACAGATAAATTACACAGCGGGTGTTACACTTTAGAAGTCGAATTTTACAACGACATAGATTTGATATTTAAAAACTCCTTTATATACAACACCCGAAGCTCTTCGACGGTAAGTTTTGAGAACTTGAATTTTTAAATTGGGCATGAAAAATTCAAGATTTCAATTAAATTTAAATCAGTTTAAAGTGTAGGAACTCTGTGAATTGTCTCTGTGAAGGTCCTCTCATTAAATCTTTCCCGTACAGATCTACAAGATGACAAAGAGACTTCAGAACCACTACCACTCACTGATAGACCGTCTGGCTGAGTCCGGTAACGACCTCACCAGTCACGTGACGCCTCCCTCTCGTCCCCGGACCGCCGTTCCTCTCGAACTTGTCGTCCCCCGCTCCAAACACCGTGTATCGTCCGGTAACAGTGACGACGCCACCACCGCCTCCTACCGATCTTCTAAAGGTAAGGAGCGGGCCTCCACCAGGAAGAAGATTTACAGTACGTCCAGCTCGGGAGAGAACGATTCTTCCTCGTCTCACCCCGGCACCAGCTCAGACAGATCAGCTCCATCTCCTGCTCCCCCTCCAGACAGACCTGTCTCCCGGTCCTCAGTCCGATCTGCTGCTGGAGAGTCTAGCGAGGGAGGGGATACTGTGAGTAGTGGGGCTGAAGACGGGGCAGCTAGCAGCACCGCCGACACCTCCTCCCAGCTGAGCTCACAGCGACCTCGCCGGAAACAAAGTCATGTCAACTACGAGCTTTACGATCGATCTTCGTCCTCTTCTGAAGATGAGCGGGCTCGTTCTTCCAGCCCCAGTTCGGACTCTAGTTCCTGGAAAGAGAACAAGAGAGGTAACAGTAACCGGGCCGGGGTGTCTAGAACAACGAGGCGGGCAACTAACGGTACTCATAACAACAACTCTTCTCAACATCGACTAAGGAATGGGAAGAGGAAGGAGATAGCGCGGGACACTGACAGTGAGTCTTCGGAGACTGGAGAGTCAGATAGCGATCACAAGAAGTCCAGCTCGGGGTCTGACTCTGATCAAAGGAGGACCCGGTCTAAACGTCGGAGAAAGGAATCAGAAACTGTTATTACTACAAAACGTGGCCGGAGCGTCAAGAAAAATGTTCGCTATGATGATTTCTATTAAGAATCGGTTTCAAATCAGTTCAGCTATCTCGCTCTCAGATTATGTCTTTGAGTTTGGGCATCAAAAATGAAATGAATTTATTTGAATATTACAAATACGGGCGAGCTTATGATTTTTATAATTATATAACTTGAAATTTGATTAGTCAATATTAGTCAAGTCAAATAAGCTGCATTGCTGGGTTCCTTGATGGTTTGTATGCTTTCAGATGTTTCAGATTTTAAATTGATGTTTCCTAATTGTTGCTATTTGCAAGTGGAAGTACAAGCTTAAATTTGGTGTGGCTTACTTTATACTATCGAAGTGAAGTTCCAAAACGGAGTAATAATATTTAATATTTGTATCTGTATGATATTCGGGGCGAACGCTGATCAAGTCTTTGTCGATTGTGTGGCAAGGCAACAACTTTCATATTGATATTTAGCAATTGATCAAATATGCCTTGGAGTTGGTAAGTCTTGTACCATTTTTAATTGTCGTTATTTTTATCCTCACGTCGCAACCTATTTTCAAACTGGAATTATTTGCATTGTTGTTTAAGTTTTCTACCGAATAGAACGGGTTAAAATAACTGTTTCTTATTTTGATACATCATAAATAACAAATATAATAAACGATTATTCTATTGGGATAATTGTCAAGTAATGATTTACTCTAAGTCTAACCAGAGCCCTTTTGCCGCGCGTGGCGTAAGCACCTGGTTAGGTGAAAGTAATGATAATTGGTAATGATGACTTTTGGCTGATACATACATTAACATACAATACTATTACTTTATGAATTTCAGAATGAGTGACACTGATTCAGATTGCTCATGCTACTGCTAGTGTGTAGTGCTACAACGAACAAGTGCACAAACTTGTCAGGCGTCAGCATGAGCAATCTGAATCAGATTCAGTATCACTCATAGTCATTCTGATTGTCTGACTTTATCCGACCGGACCCTCAAATGACAGGAGGTTGTGCGCTGCCGTACAATCATTCTGATAGAAATATGATTGTATGTTAAATGTATCAGCCAAACGCATATTGATATATACATTGTAGTTGTCTGACTTTGTCTTACCGGGGGCTGCGCGGCTCTCTCTACGTCTGATGTCCGATCGAACTGAGGTCCCCAGGCAACTATTTGAGAATTTCAAATTCCGTGTCCGTACGATCACAGAACAAAAGGCCTTGGACGAAAAGGGGTCGTTCACATATGACGTCAGCAAATTTTTGGTAGTTTTACCCTTGCTCTAACCAAAGCCTTGCTAAGCTGTAAGCCAACATAGCCCTGTGGCTCGTGCTGCGCGCGCCCTATCGTGTATCGGGACGCACAAAGGTGTGAGCTATTTGCGTCGCGCTTCGCGCGTCGGTCCTAATTTCGCGCTAAGCTCGCACAGGGATATACGTCATCAGTCATACGTGTTTAGCGAACCAGATCAGCCCTTTTGCTTTTGCGCACATCTTAACGGGCGATGCGCGTCCACGAGGAGCAGGTGTGACGCGCGCGAAGCGATGACGGTAGGTTGTAAGCCTACAACGCACATCGCACGCGTCACCAGAGGTGACTGGAAATTGAAAATTTAGCTGCGTAGCATGGCACCCGGGCCGCGCGCGTAGCGTGCGTAAGCACCTGATTATTTGCGTTGCGGGGGGCTGCCGCTTCGCGGCAGCAGGTCAGACAACGTCTGACAACTGATTATGTGATTAGGTGAAATTTTACCCCTTCCCCTTGACGAGATGATATCCGTCTACAGTCTAACGTTCTAACGAAACGAGCTCGTTCAGCTTTAGCTGCATGAGTCGGGTATCACCGCGAAAACCCTTCCCCCTTTGTTTCGTTAGAACGGTAGACGGATATAATCTCGTCAATTCCCTCTCTGCCATAATAATTAATTCCCTCTCTGCCATAATGTCATTTATTAATTGATGACTTCATTTCATTACAAATGTCCATGTCAGACTGCAGACGTTAATTACCATAATGCATAATGATATCATCTCAGTCGAAACCCCCCTACTTCATGTAATTTAACGCTATTAAAGTTGCCTGGCGACCTTAGGCTAATTGTAGCTTTGAGGGAAACGTAGAGAGAGCCGCGCATCGCCCGGTAATATCAAATATTATATTGAGGTAAAGACTACATCATTTTCAAATGTTTTGTAAGTAATTTAATATTTGTATATTTTGGAGAAAGTTTTGAATCGTATTGATACTGGAAGTTACTTGGAGAACAAGATAAAGCATAACACTTTTCTTAGAGCATAGAGATAATCCTTTCGTTGCTAAAAAGAAATTTATTAACATCTATAAAATTCAGTAAGCTTGGATGTTTTAAAAGAATTAACGTAATGATTACTTAACTTAAAGTCTTTAAGATATTTTAGAGTTTGAATGTAATGATGCTGGCATCATTGTCAATTATTTATTACTTATTTATTTATTTATGTTAAAATCTTTGATTTTTGGTTTTTTAATTTGAAGTCATTTTTGAAACTCAGTGAGTGAAAGCACCAAATTTCTAAATCAGAGTTTTAACTTGAAAGTTCCCTTCAGATCTTGTAAAATTCTGATTTTTCAAAAGAAATTAACTATTTCAAAAAATCTTATAAATCCTTGAAATGTCTGATGATATCATCATGTGCCAAAACCCCTCCCCCTCGTCATCATTTAAAAACCCCCTGATGACGTCATATGTGAGCGACCCCAAATTAAAATTGAAAAGTTGAGCACACAAGGTTAGTTATGTAATAAGGTTAGTTAGGTAATTCTGTAGCAGTTTAGCAACAGAGTCAAATGATATAAATATTGTCAAATTACACCTTGGCCACCTGGTACCCATCCTATCTTTCGAGGCTCTGCATAAGACTTTCGGGACTTAAAGTGCTGTTCCTTGCAAAACTCGGAAGCCCGGCAATTGTTTCTATACCAGTTCAAATTGATAATTTGATACAAGTGGTTTCTTGAAAGATCAAGCCAGTTGTATAACATACCAAGTTATCCATTAGTTTAGAGGGCTGAAGTGAAAAACCCTTTTCGTCATCAGGATCTTCACTTCGGATCCATCTCCTCGAATTATTTGTGATATTGTAGTGTTGGAAGTATAATAAGACTCCATATTTAAGTTATCTAAGCAATCACACCACAAAGTTGGCAGCACAATTATACAGTATAGCTTTCGGTAGTATGGATGTTTCGATGACATCAATGTGCTACTGGGTGTAGCCCAGAAGAAGCCCGCCCATTCAACATGACATTGAGCCAACGAGAATAAAATGAAGTGTATTGTTGACACATTGTCGGCTGGTCGGTGTAGTGGTTTCATTTGCGCCTCCCATGCGGCAGACTGGGGTTCGATCCCCTGCTGTGGCAAGTCGGCCAGTCATCAGACTGCTTCTAGTAAAGCTTCGGCTGGAATTGCACACTCCCTGACTCGTAAGATTAACCCCCCTACAGCTAGTTTAGTGCCCCGGTCGTGGTACGGAGTGGCTCAGGGTTACAGAAAAGGAGATGAGCACCTCAGGCTATCCCGTCCAAGGGAGCAACCTAAATTTGCATTCTTTTTTTGTACACAACGACAGTTCCATGGCTTGTTAACTGATTTCATTACAAGCAATTACTACGCACACAAGCATTTGTTACATGAAGTTAAACTTTGTTGCATTTTAGGTATGTCCAAGTCAAAATATCAGACGGTTGAAGTTCTTTATGATCAAGCTTTGAATTACAAGCTGTCCGGTAATCAGTTATTTAAATGTAAGGAGTTCAATAAAGCCAAGAAAAATTACCATTGTGCATTATTGCAAACTCGAGCAATTTCATCACGAGACACAGTTGGTCGTTCAATGTCTTTTTTCAACGACTCAGTAAATGATGGTTTGAAGTACAATGCATCAGTTGATTTCAAAAATAAAGTGGAAGCTTTAGAAGCTGACTGCAATAAGAATCTAGCAATGATATTTATAACGGAGGAAAATTGGAGTAAAGGTTTGGAGTACAGCAAAAAAGCTCTAGATGTGAATGACAGTGATGAAAAGTCATTGTATAGATATCTTACCTGTGCTACGAATCTGGGACTGATAGACGAGGCAAATATTGTAGTAAATAAATTGTTATCCATAAACCCCAATAGTAGTTTATACCGCCAGGCCTTCAAAAGTCTCCAGATTAAAACCAAAAAGCAGACACAGAAGCAAAAAGAATTGTATAAAAACATGTTCAAAGGTTGAATTTCATTTCCATGTTTGGTTAATTCCAATGCAAACTTTACCTGTTTTAACATTTGCTGAAGTCTGAAAACTTGATGTTGGTAAATATTATTTTGGATGACATAAATGATGCCATCACTTTGTTGCTAAAGTTGTAATGCTCGATGAAAGCACACAAGACTTTTATAGACAAGAAATTTTATATCCTGAATATATTTCCCTTAACTTTTTATAAAAATGTTTATAATTGTTGTATCATTGAAGTAGACCCCATACAATTGATAATAACAATAAAAACTATTTTAAGATGTTACTTTACTTGTAATTTAGACTCCATGCTTGTAACCAAGTCTCCTTGCTGGCCCAGCAAGGAGACTTTAGGTGATTGTAGAACTTATTTGGCAGAACAATTATAAAGCATAGCTTTCAGTAATTTTTAGATATATATTTGACACCTAAGTGTGCTGTACAGTGTACACTAACCTTAAATATTTGATAGCAGTTAAATGATCAACAAAGCATTTATATTACACAATTACATCACTTAAATCTAGTGGAATGGGTCTGGATTGTTAGGCAGTAGGCTCTGACCTTGATTAAACAGTATCACATTTGGCCCCAGTTTGATTGTCAACAAAATCCTGACCATGGCTATGAACGTTGACATTTTCTTGACCTTAATGAAATGGTTTTATGCCCATTTTACCATAAAAATTTTTAAATAAGATGTCAGGTGACTGCCAATATTTCACAACCATTTGATTCTTCTCTCTGACTGAATTGACTTGAATACTCAGCATCAACTGCATAAAATTGGGTTGTCTTACTCCCTTCATGATTTACAATGCCAAACTGTTTAGTTCTCAAATAATACCTTACATTGTAGGCATGGCTGAAAGCAGTACATCCACCCCAGTTATTCAGAACATTGCTAAAGCAAATGTTGCCGACCTCGAGAAACTCAAGTCCTTACTTGCCAGTGCTGGAGCAAACACTGCTAACCTCACATCCAACATTCTTCTAGCCAACCAACAAATTCTGCAGCAAGGAGTTGCTGCTGCGCAGGCAGCCCAGCAGCAGGCTGCCAAATCAAACTCTGTCAAGTCAAGAGGTGGTGTATCAGAACAAAGGTATGCAGAGCTTCTAGCTGTTATCGAGGAGCTAACCAAGGACATAAAACCCACATATGCTGGGAACAGAATGGCTGCAGAAAGATTAAAGAAAGGTATTGCTTTGGCTCGCACCTTAGCTAGAGACTGTAGGGTCGAGGCAGAGCGTATTGCCTTGTCAAATAATTGAGTTTCTCATTTCAGTCAAACTTGTTCTTAAGCTCCTTCAACAGATCTATATTTGGGAGGTGACCTGTCTCAGCTCGATTTATACTTTAAAATGTTGACTTGGTTCAGGTTCCATTTTGGTGTTTTCTGTAGTGAGTGAATCTTTATTGAGCTAAGTATAAATCTTTGTGAGCTTAAGATTTTCAGGCCCAATGTTCAATTGAAAATTCATTTCATCAATAAATTGAGGTTTATTATTTTACATTATAATATTCTGTATCAAATGTTAAAATCTATTGCTATGATATGTATGATACCAGTACAAGTCAGTGGAATTTTTTGTGTTATCCCAGACTGCATTAAGATTTAAGACTCAAGTCACTAATCTCGGGAATGGTCAAAACCGTACATTTTTAAGTTGACATTGAGATCGGCAACTTTTTAAAACTCTGATAAGGCTTAAGAACTTTCATAATCCTTGTGACTATTAATTCCATCAAATTAATAAATTGTCTCTTAATAAGTAATGTAAAAATTTCATGTCATTGTATTTGTTAGTATGATATGAATATGTGAGTAAATTTGATAACTTAAATTATCTGAATATGATACCTGTTATATTGATATTGTACTGTGTCAAAATTATTCCTACTTTATTTTTATCATCACACTGTTTAATAAAGCACCTATTTATGGTTTAACTTTTGGCAAGGACTAGTGTTATGTGAGACTTTCAACACTTGGATACATGATTATTGTCAGTCTTAATTTAATGGAACTATGATTTTGATCTCGCTAAATCTTGATCTTGTAATCGCCCTAACCGCAATTCTGCTAGACTAAAAACAGCTATGGTAACATGAGTGCAGGGGAAACGTTTTTAAGATGTTGGGATGTCGGCAGATTTACAGGTCAGTTTACTGAGATATTTTCTCAAACTTCATACAATGTTATTGTATTGTATTGTATAGACTGCATTTACCTATGTTGAAATTAAAATGATCTAAAACGTAAACATTTTAAATTATTCTCTTGGCATTCAACATGGCGTCATGATTGTTAACCAAATACATTCACTAAATGCCTTCCAAACACTCAGAAAAATCCTTTGCTTTGCTTTTTGCTTAGTGATTTACTAGAAAGTACCGCAAGCTACGTCCACACAGGTTCTTTACGTGCTTTGGGAGGTCTTGCCGGTGAACTTGAGACAGACTTAGACTTTAATGTCAGACAGGCAAAGTTTCTCGAGTTGGAGAGACGAGATCATAATTTCGTGAGTCTCCACAGGTTTACTATCAGATAACTTTGTATCTTCCAGCACGCTTTGACCCGTTTTATGCTCTAAATTAATTCAAAATCAATATAATTTTCCGCTGATTGAAATGCATGTTTGTGAAATGCCTCAAAAGTCAAATTAATTTGTGATAAAACGTAATTGTGTGTTCTAGAATGGCTTGAAAAAGTTGCACAAATCACTAGTCAAGTAAAATTCTGTATTGTCAGAGCAAGAAAGAGTACAGGTTCAAGTGGAGCCCACTCTCTGACCATGTCAAATCTACCGGAGATAAAGGTCTCCTTAAGTGTGTCAAGGAGCTGTTACACGATATGTCCCTTCTGGTTGGTATTTCATATCTACTTCACAAGTCATTCTTCCGTATATAGGGATCTGTTAGTTACTTAGTTAGAAGTTATGACGAGTTATGTCACCTAGTTTCAATTCAATTTTGTTAAAACAGGCTTATAAATCAAAATGTAGAACTACAATTTACAAACTCTAGTAGTTGATCTACAAATGCATCTGCTCAGGTTGGTGAGAGTTGTAGTACTGAACATATAAAGACCACGCTGGAGGAAATGTTCACTCTCTTTCTCGGATTTGAACAGTTCACTTGGCGAGAAGTGTTTAAAGTTAAAGACAAGTTCGGCCATGTCAACGAAGATGTATTAAGAAAAGTAAGTTTCAGATTAGATTTGATGTTCGTGGGACTCCGCTCAACACTGCAAAAAAGTTGTATGGCGGTTGGATTCCTATTTTAATTAAAAATCGTTCTAACCGAAGTTTTCTGACAAACGAAATTCAAATTCAATATCTTTGCGATCTTAATTATTTTTTCGGTCGAAACCATCGCTTTCGTCTAGAATTGATTTTGCGGAACTAGATTTTGATGTTCCGTCTAGAAAAGTACAAACTGAGCCCATTTTTTCTGTTAGAAACTGATTTTTCGGTAAAAATATGGATGGCCGCAGAAAAATCGCCACCAACTGAAAAATACAGTTGGCCGAATATGAATTTAATTTTCTGAAATTGTCCTATGAGTAAAAAAATTGGGACTGTTTGTCCGCCTGACCGCTCGGGCTCGAAAGCGATAAGCTGTCATCCATCATTTCTTGAAGTGCTGAATCTAAGCCCCAAGTAATAGCACCTGCACTTCTTGAATTGTAAAGTGTTCTTTTCTTGAGTTTCTCAAAGTTCTGTCTTACTTCTAAATATACTGATCTACAGAAACCTGCCCCCCGAGAATACATCCCAACCTCCCATCAGGTATATGCGAGTTACACAACGTTAAAAGAAGCTCGACCAAACTATTTCACTGATGAAAAAGATGATGAGGACACCATTCCTCCTGTCATATTCGGTGCGAAGTAAGAGCCTATTTACATCTTATTTGTTTCAGTATTTTTCCTTTTTCTGAACTGTTTCCTCTAGATCTCTATTTGCTATTATCGCATTATTGTTAAAACTTGAGCTAAATTCCTAAATCTTCCCAGAATTAAGTTCAACCCCGCTGAAGTAGTGAAGTTCTCCCAGCCCATGTCGGAGGATGAGAGCGAGGGAGAGGTGGAGGAGGAAGGAGCAGGGGTACTGGAAGCTACTGCTGCTGCTACTGCTAACGCTGCTAGACCTACCCACTCTACATCTAGTAGAAGTAATGTTTCTCCTAGTGACCCAGGATGGCTAAATGTGAGTTCCTAAAACTTGGGAATAGTTGGTCTCTAATAATTTGTGACTTAAATCTCCCTCATCGTGGACTGAAATCTCATCTAAATTATTCCCCTGCTGTTGTAAAAGATAAATCAACTTTTGTTTCCCTCTTCAGCTGCAATGTAGAGAGCTGTACAAGAAGCCCGACCCTCCAGCCCTAGCTCAAGATGAGCTCGTGTCTGCTCTTTTCAACCACATTTCCTCTCAGAACTCTAACGAGCAACTCCAAGACATGGTCAGTTTTACTGTTACTGGTGTTCCTTTACCTTTAGTTCGTGTTGCGCACAAGGCAATGTCGTATTACCGAACTTATCATTATGAAAAGACATAAATGTTTAATATTTTAGACCTTGGCTTCAGTTTGTATCGTGTAAAATTTCGTACACTCAGTTTTAGTAACTAGTATTGTTATTTTAGCTGTAACCAGAATAGTGTGTGTACTAATTGTTTCCTAGATAGCGTTGAATTTAGCAGGCCAGGTTACAGGTTTTACAAATTTAAATTTATATTACAGGTTATTGGACCTACATCTCATTTCCAATTATGTTTTCAGTTGTTTGGACTGCTTGGATTTGAATCGTTCGACCTGATAGCAGAAATATTAGCAAACAGACGAGTTATCAGGGAGCCCTCAGGGTTTGACCTCCTAGAGGAGGAATCTAACTTTGACATCTACTCGGGAGTGGCGGAGAACATTCCTAAAATACCACATTTCAAACAGGAACGTGGTCCTGCAATATCAACTCAGGTATGTGGGCAAGTGGGTATGTGGGGAAGTGGGTATGTGGTATAGCCTGCTTAACTCATCTTGATTCTTAGGGATATCAATGTGAGCGGGTCCACTCTCCAATAGGGAGCTACAAATGAACAATTTCCACATATAGGTACGTATAGGTATTCCTGGGAATAAAAAGTAAATATTTGTGGTATATCTGACCTCATTGACTTTTAAATATTGTTCTCCTTGTGAAACATTACAACACACGGTTTAATCATGTTAATATCAGTCGAGGATGTGTACCATGAATATTTGTGTATCAAGTGACTTATAGATCGAAATACCTCTAAATTTGTCAGTTCGATAACCGTTCTCTCTCTCCCTAATTAAAACCCGTGTAATCATGTCAGTTTAAATCATTAGCGAGTGTAAAGTTACACGTTCTTATTGTATTACGTCATTAAGATTTACATTCCACTAAATCTGATTATACGTTATAAATTGGTGGAGAGTGTACAGTACTTGGCACTTACACTTGTCACGTACTTACACGTGTATTTACACGTGTGTATTTACACGTGTGTACTTACACGTTTTGTATGAATATTACAAATGTTTGGGTTATACTATGATCATTTTGTCTAAAAAAATAAAAACTCTGTACAATCCCCCTGGTTTTGTACGTGACTTTAAGACACTGCAAACATCTAGAGTCAGCGGTGTTGCGGTTAATAATACTATAATACGGGAATATATATATATAATACCGACATATATCGTGAAGTGAGAAATGTATCGCATAAATGTGGTAGAAATAAAAAATAGGACATAGTATACCATTATACACATTATTAATCTGCGTCTGTCACTAAGGGACTAGCTAAACTACTGACATTTCAGTATTGGCTTGTCACGTATCGATACTGCATATAGGAGATCGGGAATATAGGAAATTGGGAATGATTCATGTTTAGAAAAATGTTGAAGCTTTGAAACGTTATGTTATGTTGGAAACTCAAATATTAGCACTTTTCGGTTGAATGTGATCTTGTGTTTCCCGTGTCAAATTAAATAATTACAGTGAAGTTCAACAAGGTTACATGTTCATCCACAAACTTCAAATTAGTTGTCACACCAAAGTATCGGGTACAATTCCACATAAGAAAGTATACGGTACAATTCTACAAAGGAACGTTCTCATCCAAGTTATGAAATTTGTCCAGTTTTGTAGTGTTAATCACTGCAACTGTACAGGTGAACATTTTGACTGAACGAGAGAAGATATGGATGAAGCAGCTCCGGAAAGAAGAAAGGAAGATGAAGAAGGAAGCGATCACTCAACAACGCGCGTTTGATCCCGAACTCTTGCGTGAACAACGGTCAGTCCAGGAAAAAGAGCAACGCCCGGTTCTCTGCTTCTTGTGCTTGTCAATTTGCTAACTACACGCCCATTATGCATGTACGTGATTTACACGCGCGTATAGAAACTTAAGTTAGAACGTTCTCGAACCAGTGTACTATGTTTCAGAGAGTACGCTCTGATGACCGCTAACATGATGCCTGCTCTGCTTCCTCGACAAGCTGAACACCCCGAACTACCCTACGTATTTGATACGCGAGTACATGTAAAACAAACTGCAGCGTACATACTGGGAGCTAAAATAACGTTACCTGTAGACGTTGTCAATGACTCTAAGCCGGGCTATGAAGAGTACACATTTCCTGCCACCAAACAAACTCCACCTCAGTGGACGGACGAGTTTGTGGACGTTGCGGATATGGACCCTGTGGGGAAGATTGCATTTAAAGGTATAAAAAAGGTACGACGGCGGGACTTTTTGTAAGGCGCGCGCGACCGCCAAACGGGGTTGAGACAAGCAAAGCGCAATTTGTCACTACATCGTTGGTAGAATATTTTAATAATCTTTCACGAGCGTATCAGCTTTCAGGCTTGTAGAAAACAAGGTATATGCGTGTAATATGCGTGTAACCAGGTAACATTTTATTCGACACTTTGAACTTTTCCGATCGTATTACATTAGAAATGACAGGCGGACTATTTCAGTTGAACAGAATCCAAAGTATCGTGTACAAAACAGCGTATGATACCAACGAGAATCTCTTGATAAGTGCACCGACTGGGGCTGGTAAAACAAATGTAGCTCTGTTGACTGTCTTGAGAACCGTCAAGAACTACACGGATAACGGAGTAGTTCAGCGCAACAAGTTTAAGGTTACTTTACACCTTTTACTTAAGCGATTTGCCATATCTAATGTTCATAAGTACAACAACAACCTAAACCTAACTTTGGTTTGCACATTGGTTCACTATCTTTATTCTCAGATTGTGTATATCACTCCCATGAAAGCTCTGGCATCAGAAATGACGAAAACATTTGGAAAGAAGCTGCAAGGATTGGGAATCCAAGTCCGGGAGCTGACTGGAGACATGCAGCTGACGAAGCAGGAGATCTCCCAGACACAGATGTTGATAGTGACGCCGGAGAAGTGGGATGTGGTGACCAGGAAGAGTACTGGAGATACTGCTCTCTCTCAGCTTGTTCGTCTCCTTATTATCGGTTTGTGGTATAAGTTAGTGTGGCGGTGTCCTATCTTATATTTCGTGTGTTGATAAACGAGCAATTGACGATTCCGAAAATGTTTAGCTGCATTCTGAAAATATTGAGCTGATATTACAAACCGTTAACTGTTAATTACAAACTGTTAACTGCCACATTTCCTGCTGATAACACTCCCACTTACAGACGAGGTACATCTACTTCACGAAGACAGAGGTTCTGTGATTGAGACACTGATAGCTCGAACGTTGAGACAAGTCGAGACTTCTCAACAAATGATCCGGATAGTTGGTCTCTCTGCTACTCTACCGAACTACATAGATGTAGCTAATTTCTTGAAGGTTAGTGTACTACATAGCTCATATACAACATACATTGTACTATGTTCGTGACATATATATAGTGCGTATTTTACATCCAGCACATCTTGCAGATTTAACTTAAACTTTAAGCGCAATGACTTGTTAAATTTAAGTCTTCGCCTCGGAAAATCTGGTGTCGCATTTCAGTTCACAGCATTGTGTCTGTCCATTAAGCAATGTCGGCAAGCCGCACAAAGTTGCGTAAACCCGGCACTCCCCTCTCCAGCAAGCTGTAACAGCCGGTCACTCCCGTTAACTAGCAGTGAAATAGCCAAGCTGCTTGACTCGTCATAGCTGAGATTTTAGCCACTTACTGCTCTCTTAAAACTAACACAAAGTAGCACCCACTATAGTACTTTAAACTACTGTGCAGGTAAATCTCCACAAAGGTCTATTCTACTTCGACTCTCGGTTCAGACCAGTCCCGCTTAAGCAAACCTTTATTGGTGTCCGGGGTACAAACAAGTTCAAAACGCGGGAAAATATCGATCTTGCGTGTTATGAGAAAGTTCTGGAGGCTGTCAAAGCTGGAAAACAGGTAACATTGTTGTAGTTGGTAAACAAGGATGTCATTAAAATTAAGAAGGAATACATTTTGTTTTTCTAAGCAAGCTTTACTTGTAAGCGTTAAAAAATTGACACCGTAACACGCAGGTATTGGTGTTCGTGCACAGTAGGAACGGGACGCTGAAGACCTGCGAGAAGCTCAGAGAGATTGCTCAGACTGAAGGAGAACTGGAGATATTCTCACCTGTGGAACATCCTAAATATCAGTAGTAAGTATTCGTTCTTCTTTTCAGAAGTTCAAGAACAAAAGAGTAAATTACAAATGATATTGTATTCAATAGTAAGTATTGATCTTATGCTACTCCTATTCTAACCCCTCTCTCTCTCTCTCTCCTAGTGGGCTGAAGCAGCTGTCCCGCTCGTCCCAGAAGAAGTTGAACTACCTGTACCGGGACGGGTTTACAGTGCACCACGCCGGCCTGCCCCGGCCCGACAGGAATGTTGTAGAGAATCTCTTTAACGAGGGTCTGGTGAAAGTGATGTGTTGTACTGCCACTCTGGCGTGGGGTGTTAATCTGCCAGCTCACACTGTCGTTATTAAAGGTGAGCTGGTGTTTTGTCAGTTAGATTTGAAATGAGGGTGGGTTGTTAGCCCCTTGTTAGCTTAAAGAGTTCTCTGTACTTTAATCTCAAAGTCAACTTTAAAAACCATGTTCATTGTTCACTGCTCTCAAATTGCTAAAATTCTCCCATCCAGGTACGGAGTACTACGACGCCAGTAAGGGCGAGTTTGTGGATATCGGGATCCTGGATGTCCTGCAGATATTCGGACGTGCAGGGCGTCCTCAGTTCGACTCTTCAGGACACGGCATCATCATCACACCCCAGGACAAACTACACAAGTACCTCATGCTCCTCACTCAGCAACATCCTATAGAGTCTCAGTTCATCAGGAGTCTCAACGACAATCTTAACGCGGAGATATGCCTAGGTTAATACTTTCAACACTACTATTATATGTTTAGTCATTGACTATTGACTACTGATTACAAGTACTGGAATCTCGGAATCCCAAGTTCTAAATAACAATATAATTACTGTTTATATCAGGGTTAACATCTTGAACATATCCAGGTACGGTCGGTTCGGTAGAGGAAGCTATCCAGTGGCTGAAGTACACCTATTTGTGGGTCAGGATGCAGAAGAACCCTCTACTGTACGGGATTAATCAGAAAATGAGAGAACGAGACCCTGATCTTCATCATGTTAGTATACCCCGCTCAGACTCAAAGTATTGCAAGCCTGGTTTTGTTACTCCTTATAAGATTTAGAAGTAGTCATTAACGTAGTGTATATCGTATGTGAGTTAATTTTGGAGTTTAAATTATGCTTGTCAGAAATCATTTGGATAAAATAACCGCAAGCAGTTTCTTACTGTTAAAAGTATAAAATGTTAATGTGCACTGTGCAGCTCTAGTACTGTACAACTCTTAACACCCAGGCCCGGCTCCTCACAAATATCTGTACAATTTCAGTACCTGACTGACCTGGTGAAGAAAGCGGCTCTAGTTCTAGACAAATGTAGGATGATTAGGTTCAACCCGGAGACAGAAATCCTGGCTGCTACCGACCTGGGACGAACAGCTAGTCACTTCTACATCAAACATCCAACTATCGAGCACTTCAACTCTACTTTCAAGCCTAACCTGATAGAGGGGGAACTGTTGGGGTGTATCAGCCAGGCTGACGAGTTCAGTCAACTCAAGGTTTGTCGAAGTGTACCGCTCTCAAACTTATGTAATCACGAATAATACTTTAGGGGCAACTATTTGGGAGAGGCCTATAATATCGATATTTCTATTCCCATCATGGTAGTGTATGTGTCTCTTTGTCACGTGTCCAGGAACCAGATTCAGTATGTTTGTGTATTTTATTACCGACCTAGCTGACGTCCACTACCCCAGGTCCAAGAAGAAGAGAGTGTAGAGTTGGGGGAACTACACCGCTCCTCAAACTACGAAGTGAAGGGAGGTACGGAGAATGTGTACGGTAAAGTCAACATCCTCCTTCAGGCGTACATTTCCCAACTTCACATTGAGAGTTACTCTCTCCTCTCTGACACACTGTATGTCGCTCAGGTAACAAACACATAACATGAATTATGTTTTCACTGTCATATCTGACCCCAACAAACTGCTGAACTTCACTCGTTAGATTTCAGCACTTAGGACGTATACAATCTCGTCAAGTCATGTTGAACATCTGATTGCCATGTAGGCTATTGGTACTGTGCAAGTGCGTTGTGTTAACATCCATCCTCCCATGCTATCCAGAGGCAACATTTAAGTGCGGTGAGTGCGATTTCGCACAATTTCCAGTTCTCCGCACAATCCGCACAATTCTATATTATCCGCATAATTCCGCATATTTTTGGTTTCACTGCATATTTTCCCGAAAATCGCACTTAATCGCATAAAAACCAAAATATTTGTTGTTGCATCATGGTTTAAAAATTGGGACCTTTTCGTCTCTAAAATTGGGACATTTTGGTTTCCACGTGCTAAATGGAATTTGGGACGTTTTCGTACCTTGCCAATTGGAATCCTGGGCCGTTTTCGTACCTTGCTGATCGGAATGTGGGACGTTTTCGTCCTTGCTGATCCGAATCTGGGACGTTTTCGTCCTTGCGCTTGACAAGCCTTACTCGGAATGTAGGACATTTTGGTACTTGTTGCTCGGAATCTGGGACGTTTTCGTCCTGGACTTAAGGGACACATCATATACCTATGTTGATCGTAATAGCCAATACTTGTTGCTAAGTATCCAATCGTCATATCACGTTACACTTTGAGTTTTTATGCTTGAATGGACCCAAAAATAAGCTTTAAATGCCGCACAATTACCGCACTTTTATGGAAATTTCGCCGCAATTTCGCCGCATAATTTGACAATTTTCGCCGCACTCTGCCGCACAATTCGCCTTTTTGAGCAAGTGCGGCACCGCATAATTTGCGATTTTTGACCGCACTTAAATGTTGCCTCTGATGCTATCTTGTTAAGATGAGAAACATTTCAGAACGGAAGCAGGATAATCCGGGCGATGTTTGACATAGCAGTACACAACGGCTACCCAACAGTAGCGAGCAAACTACTGACGTTAAGTAAGATGTTGAACCACCGCATCTGGGAGGGAGACACACCGCTCCGACAGTTCAGCACTCTTCCTCCCCATGTCCTGGACCGGATAGAGAGACTCAGACTCACCATAGACAAGCTCAAGGAGATGCCAGCTAGGGAGATAGGTCACATGTTACAGCACGTGGCTATGGGAGACAAGATCAAGCAGCACGTGAACTACTTCCCGGCAGTAGCTATAGACACTGTAGTACAGCCTGTAACGGCTACTGTCCTCAAGTTAGAGCTGACCATCACCCCTCAGTTCACCTGGAACGACAAGTGGCACAGCAAGACTTCAGAACCCTGGTGGATATGGGTGGAGGACACTAACAACGATCACATGTACCACAGCGAGTACTTCTCTCTGCAAAAGAAACACGTGGTAGAGAACTCTCCTCAGAAGTTGAACTTCTCAATCCCGCTTATAGACAAGGAGAACATGTCCTACATTGTAAGGATGATATCTGATAACTGGATCGGGGCTGAAGGTTCAGACTTCATCTCAGTGAAGGGAGTGATCCTGCCTCAAGATCACCTGCCCCACACCCAGCTCCTTGATCTCCAACCCCTCCCCACCTCTATCATCCCCAACCCCGAGTACAAAGACTACTTCAGTTTCTCCCACTTCAACCCGGTACAAACACAAGTGTTCCACTCTCTGTTTCACACTGACCACAGTGTCCTGGTGGGCGCTCCTACCGGGTCAGGGAAGACTGTAGCTGCAGAGTTGGCAATGTTCCGAGTTTTCATAAACTACCCTGGAGACAAGTGTGTGTACATAGCTCCTCTTAAAGCCCTGGTCAAGGAGAGGATGAAGGACTGGAGTGTGCGTATAGGTAAAGGTCTGGGAAAGAAGCTGGTGGAGTTGACGGGGGACGTGGTGCCGGACATGAAAGCGGTGGTTGGAGCTGACGTCATAGTCACCACCCCCGAGAAGTGGGACGGTATCTCCAGGTCCTGGCAGAACAGGAAGTACGTCCAGCAGGTCCGGCTCCTTGTTATTGACGAGATACACTTGCTAGGTAACGACAGAGGTCCTGTGTTGGAGGTGATAGTTAGCAGGACTAACTTTATCTCCTCTCACACCGAGCAGCAGGTCAGAGTGGTCGGTCTCAGTACTGCTCTAGCTAACGCCGGGGATGTGGGAAGTTGGCTGAACATCACCAATGTCGGGATGTTTAACTTCAAACCCTCCGTACGTCCCGTCCCTCTGGAAGTCCACATCACGGGATTCCCGGGACAACACTACTGTCCCCGGATGGCCACCATGAACAAGCCAGCTTACAACGACATCAAGCAGCACAGTCCCCAAAAACCAGTCCTCATTTTCGTGGCGTCTCGACGTCAAACTCGTCTCACGGCATACGACCTGATATCCCACGCAGCAGGAGAGAACCCCAAACAGTGGATACACGACATTCCTGACCGTGAACTGCAGGCTCTTATAGACAGTGTGGGAGACTCCAATCTGAAACACACACTACAGTTCGGTATAGGTCTCCACCACGCGGGTCTCCACGAGAAGGACAGGAGGGTGGTAGAACATCTCTTTACAGAGAGGAAGATCCAGATCCTTGTAGCGACCGCTACCCTGGCTTGGGGTGTCAACCTCCCTGCACATCTTGTTATCATCAAGGGGACGGAGTTCTACGACGGTAAATCTAACCGGTACGTGGACTTCCCCATAACAGATGTCTTACAGATGATGGGTAGAGCTGGGAGACCTCAGTTCGATGACCAGGGTATCGCTTGTATTTACGTTCACGACATCAAGAAACACTTCTACAAGAAGTTCTTGTACGAGCCGTTTCCTGTAGAGTCCAACCTGTTGAGTGTGTTAACGGACCATTTCAACGCGGAGATAGTGGCGGGAACTGTCAAGACGAAGCAGGACGCTATGGACTACCTGACCTGGACCTACTTCTTCCGGAGACTCCTCAGGAACCCTGCTTACTACCACCTGGAGGACCTGGAGGACGACAACATCAACACCTTCCTGTCGAGTATCGTGTCCTCCAAGATACGAGAACTAGAGGAGTCCTATTGTGTTGCTGTGGACGAGGACGGTGCCACTCTAGTTCCCCAGATACTGGGCTACATAGCCTCCTACTACTACCTCTCCCACCTTACCGTCAAGATGTTTGCAGACACTCTCAGCCCAGCCAGCAGTCTAAACGAGATACTCCAGCTACTGTGTGACGTGACTGAGTACGATGAGATGCCGGTACGACATAACGAAGACAAACTCAATGAGGAGATGGCTGGCTCGCTGCCAATTAGAGTTCCCAGTTTCTCCTACGACAGTCCCCACACCAAGGTTCACCTGCTCCTCCAGGCTCACTTCTCCCGCCAGGCCATGCCCATGACGGACTACATCACTGATCTGAAGAGTGTTCACGATCAAGCTATTCGAATTTTGCAGGTATATTTGCATTTTTTGGAGCATTTAAAATTTTCAAGCTAACTCTCCTATTGAGTTATTGTCTAAACCATGATTAATTATCTTATCTTGATTATTGCATATCTTGGGATGTCTGTAAACTTAAATCTACTTTATTATATCTCCTACTACTCTACTTATTTTCAGGCTATGTTAGATGTAGCAGCGGACAGTGGCTGGCTGCGAACCTCCCTAAATATAATGCACCTTGTAAAGATGATAATACAGGGGTGCTGGCTGAAGGACGATCCTCTCCTACAACTCCCTATTGTAGAACCTGATCAGTTACATCTCTTCTACCTGACTCAGTGAGACTTAGTGTACTTCTTCATAAGACTTAGTATCCTTTTATATATATATATATATACATAGTATATATTATAGTTTCCTTCTTTTTTGTGTACTTTTCCTTTCCTCGTATCTCGCTCTGCAGATAGTTTAGAAGGTAACACTTATATCTTTCTGTTCAAGTTCTAATTCCTCAGATCGTTATCACAATCAGATAGTATATCCTTTCCTGAGATATTATCAGCCTACAACAACAGACTTGACTTGCTCCGCAAAAATTTAGAGTCGGACTTAACTGAAAGGGAAATTCAACAAATATTCAAGGTAAACACTAAAACAGTTAATGTAAATTATCGTGTTCGGTCTAACTTATCCCGTCTAACTTATTCGGTTTAACTTAAAAAAGAGATGATATTAATGTTAAAAAAGAGATAATATATTTATATATAACAGGTTGAGTAGTTAACAAATCATTATCTTATCAGGCGATGTGTCACATGCCATTGTTGAGAGTTACACATTCCGTGTGTGGATCTGAACTTCTAGACAAGAACTACACCCCCAAACAAGCTCCAGGAGGTTTATCTACTGTTTTTCTACTGTTTCTCTACTGTTTCTCTACTGTTTCTCTACTGTTTCTCTACTGTTACTCTACTGTTTCTCTACTGTTTCTCTACTGTTTTTTAGATTTTTTTAGAGTTAGTAGCCCCCCCCCCACCCACTGTTCATCACACGACCTTAACCTAGACGCGTGACGTACAGTCACGTGAGTACCACGTGTATACACCTGTCATACCACGTTAAAACACGTGGTGTGTACACGTCAGTGACGATTAATTCTCCAGGAGCTATCTGGGTGCCGGTACACGCTGACAAAGAGTACAGTATTGACGTGAAGCTGACTCTCCCCAGGTCCGGTAAAACTCCGGGCAGCAAGCCCGCCGGACGTAAAGCCCACGCTCCCAGGTTTAACAAACCTGTAGACGAGACGTGGTGGGTCCTCTTGGGCGAGATCGAGTCAGGTTTGTGTCTTGTTTCTGTCTTGCAAGTCTAAGTTTCTGTCTTGCAAATCCAACTCGTTTTGTTTTGGACCAAGTGATAAGTTGTTTCTTTATCTGTTTGGCTTTTTGTTCAAATACAATTTAACTTCTTTTTCATACCCTGAATCCAGATTGGCGGTCTATCATTAACCACCGTTATGTTTGGGACATGAAAACAAAAACGAAATCAGCTGATTACTGTTTATCCAGGAGAGTTGATAGCCATGAAGCGATGTGGACCGTTCAGAGGGAATAGTATGTCTGTCCCTCTGTCCTTCTACACTCCTGAATCTCCGGGTAGACACATATACACTCTCTACATTATCTCTCAGACTTATCTCGGTCTAGGTAAGTTCACATCCTCTGTCCAGGGGGAAAAAAGAGCTATATGTAGTGTTCTGTCTCTCTCATTACCTCGTGTCTCACTCATGTCTGGCACGTAGTCCTGTATCCTGTGTTCTAGTACTTACTCCGTCACATGCCAGCCTGCCTTCTAAAAGTACATAACCCCAGATCAGCAATACCCCGTGTATCTAGAAGTCCTGGAATCAGAGATAGTGTACCAGATGGAGGCGGATCTACTGGACGAAGAGGAAGAAGAGCTCTGTGATCCTCCACCTTCCATCCCTTCCAGTCAAGGTACTTTTTATTTCCATCCCTTCTAGTCAAGGTACTTTTTATTTTCCTATCCCTTCTAGTCAAGGTACTTATTTACTTTCCATCCCTTCTAGTCAAGGTACTTATTTACTTTCCATCCCTTCTAGTCAAGGTACTTATTTACTTTCCATCCCTTCTAGTCAAGGTACTTATTTAC
>JH153796.1:1212-17874 GCA_000226015.1 Mnemiopsis leidyi | reverse complement strand
CACAACACTCCTCAAACTTCTGACTTGAGAGCTTGAACTCTACAACTTGTATTCACATAACACTCCTCAAACTTCTGACTTGAGAGCTTGAACTCTACAACTTGTATTCACACAACACTCCTTAAACTTCTGACTTGAGAGCTTGAACTCTATGACTGATTATGTTACACAACTGTCTTGCACTTGTAGGATGCATAAATCGCACATATTCCATACCACGACCCTTATGTAAACATTTATTTAAACAGGGCCTATTTGACGTCTTAAGTTACAATAACTGGCGCCTGTATAAACAAAGGAAAGTTTCGATAACAACGCATTACAGAGAAAATACGATTATTGGACTGACACAAAAATAATCCGACTGAAATTTTATCTGTTTGAGTATTCAAAGGTCATTATTGTTAAAGCAGTATTATTATAGCCTATCAAATATCGATTACCTTAGTTTTCTATACATCTACGTCTGAAAAGCTGAAGTGGCTAAATTTGAAC
This sequence comes from Mnemiopsis leidyi, assembly GCA_000226015.1. Classification (NCBI taxonomy): domain Eukaryota; kingdom Metazoa; phylum Ctenophora; class Tentaculata; order Lobata; family Bolinopsidae; genus Mnemiopsis; species Mnemiopsis leidyi. The sequence continues at coordinate 17,379 of JH153796.1, read as the reverse complement.
AGCGGGTTCGAGTAAAATCCATAATTAAATTTTCTGAGCACATCTGCAAACTGCAGAAGATTAAATTTGCAAATGTAGCAATTACGGTTCCATTTCGATCTGTTAAATGTAGGTAAGGATGTAATCTTATGAGATACAGCAACATTGCCTTTATGATGGCCTAAACAACTTCTGAAGTTGATTATGATATAATTATAGATTGTAGCTACTGTGATCATAATTCAAGTGACATTATCAAAGTTCAAACTCTTGCGACTCGTGATAACTTTGGCGTTAACTTCCTTGACATGTTTCATGGGTAAATTATGGGTGAAAAATAACAAAGGAAATACCATCCATGCCAAATAATATTTGAGTGAAAATATGGCTATAGAACAAGAGGGTCACAAGATTAGTTTACTATTATTACTATTATGGGTGAAATTAATATATTCAGGCAAACAGTTATAAATAGAGGGAGTGTTGGTCTTGTTTACTTATTTGCACGATAACAACGATAACACCATAGTTCACGAGAAATAGTAATTCATCAAGTTAACAGATCCGGAAGTCGCCATGAAACATAGGACGAATCTACTGCAATCACATGATTAGGTTTCTTGTTATATAAGCAAGGTCCTGGTCCAATAACTTCACATGTTTAGTCAAGTCTCTCATCCTACACAAGACACAGTGAAACAGGGAGTATTAAATACTACGTAAGAGTAAATACTACGTAAGAGTAGAGCTAGCTTTATAAAACACTAGTTATAAATGTAATAAATATAGCCGGCTAGTAGGTCATACCTTGAGCTGTGCCTTTTCGAAACGGACTTACAATCTACAAAAGGCGCAAAAAATTGATTGGCGGATAATTACAGCTTCAAAACGCGGATGTAAATTTTCGACATAAATGTTGATGTTATTTGTTAATGACGAAGTATTTGAAAGTACGTATTCTCCTCGTTTTTTTTCAAATTTTTGAAAATCTGAAACTAAATAGCCTGGCCCAAAATCGGAAAGGTATTTTGGGCCGATGTATTCAAAGACAATGATGTTAAGTATCAGAATAATATCAATTTTCGTATGATGACGAACTTTTTAAATGTTAGTCGACAAAATATTAACTTGAGATCAATTCATGAAATTTTTACGACGAATTTATTCAAAATGGTCTTTTATCGTTTACATTTTATGCATTAAAGGTTCCCAAAGAAGTAGAGAAGCTTTATACAGTAGGATAAACAGATTTGCATGAATTTGCATATATTTCAGTAAATTTTGCATAAGGAAATGAACTTACATGTGATTTTTAGTAAAATCCTGCATGTGTCTCCCGTCGAATGATATTTGGGCGTCCCCTCTAGCGTCTTTATTCAGCTTGCACTGAAAATATTACTTTTGATAATCAAATTGGACTGGAAATAGGTATTACTTTTAATTGTAAACCCAAATTGTTAAAGGCAATCACCCTCAGGATTTATTGTATCATGTTTTAGGGTCCAGGGACGACGCGAAGGTATTTCGCAACCAGAAAGTTTGCTAATGAATATGTCTGGCTGATCCATCAATATTCATGGGGTTTTAATTAAAATGTAAAAATATTTTTCGTGCATTAACCAAACTAGGTGACTTCAATATTTTCAACTAATCATGGCGTTTTCACCACACCTGATCCGATTCAAAAATATTTCAATACCAATCATAAAACCGTTAAATACCAATCATAATACCGCTCCTTTCTTTTCTTCATCTACTTTTAAAACTGCCACGGTTCCAGGAATGTTATTATTGTGGTACTATGTTGTTAGATAGCACATAACATAGCAAGGGTTCACCAAAAACCAAATATTTGATTTTCGATAGCCTTGAAGGAATGTCACACGACAATAGTAACAGATGTTAGCCACGGAGAATAACAAAGAAATACTCGCGATGTCCTACAAAGAGCGCATTGTTCAATGATTATAAAATTACATCCATTGTGCAAAAAGTAAGACATTCGCATCATAAACATTACCGGGGCTCCGCTCATGACCTACAATATAAAATAGCCTGATTTTCGTAATTCGAGGAGGGTCTACCTTGAGGCTGCAGTTGAGAGGCACCATGATGGGTCTGAAGGAGAGGGAGTGGGGGCAGATCGGGGCGATGATGTAACAAGGGACGGAGGGAGCCACAATACTGGCACCGGTAGCCGCCGCGTAGGCGGTGCTCCCGGTTGGCGTCGCTACAATTACTCCTGAGGGGAAATTGGTAGGTTGTTAATTAGAGTGTTAGTTGGGTGTTAGTGATGTAAGTGGAGTTTTAGTGGAGTGTTAGCCGAAGCAAAGAATTTGTTTGAAATATAGATGGGACGTTTAGCTGCTACTTGGTTTTAACAGATCCATGGTTTTGTCTGACTTACAATACACACGAGGCTAGATAGCTAGATGTGCATTCTAGCTTAGTGTCAACGTTGAGACTTGAGTGACTGGTGAGTAAACTAGTGAAGTATAGATTTTCAAGACAGAGCTCGGTGTATATTATCTAATTTAAGTGTTGTAACCCGCGGACCAGAAATACAACACTGCAGTTGTTGTGACAAAGTGTACTATCTAACTACTATCCAATTACTCGATATAGTGTTTTGTACGGTGTGTATCTGAGTTTAGGTTCTAAACCCTATATAAAGGGTTTATATGCAGACACTTCTAAGTGCTATTCAGACGCCTAAATTGTCTTGTCACTCAGGATATTTTAGATACAAATGTTTAAAACTACAGTTTGTAGAATATTAGGCTACAAAAGTCTGGAAGTTGGACGTAATAGTTGGAAAACTGCAAGGAATACTCTCTCTGTCTTTCTCTGTCTTTTTCTGTCTCTCTGTCTCTCTGTCCCTCTGTCCTATGGTTTATCCATGAAAGGTCGCATTACTCAACATCAGCCAATCCCGGCTAGTTTCAACTTCTAAATCTCTGTATGCAGGCGGGTACTTACTTCACAGTTAACTGGCAAAGCAACGTCAATTTTACAAGAATGTCTAAAAGTTACCATCAGTTTTGTCAATAAACCGACAAACGTCACACCAAGTTGATCTCACTCTTTTTTGTGTGACTACTACCGTAGATCCTAGCTCCACAGTCATCAACACGTTTATGTTAACTTGTCTCAAGTCAGCAGATCACTTCTATGTTATTTCCCAGAAGTGCAGGATTGAAGTTACATTAGCTCGTGCACTTCAAACTGCACTTCAAACTGCACTTCATATAAAGCCTACTGAGCTAGAGGGACAGCAGATGATACGATTACCTACTTGCTATATAGCTAGGAATATAGCAGTGATATAAAATATAGCAGTAATGTGCGTGTTTTCGCTACCATTAGAAATAAAAGTCTGACTTGTTAAATTGTGGATGATGTACAGCGCTCTACCTACAGTTTGTAGAGTGTTTTTATCGTGACACAGAGAGTGTTGTATTTCAGAGCAAAGTTAAAACATTACATAGTAACTATATCTCTGTGTCAATACAAGACATGTCCTGTACTATATTGCAGAGAAGATTTTTTTGTTTAAAAAGTATGTAAACAATACTGTAAGTATGAAGAATATGTAGTGGATAAGAAGAATAATGATATAGAAGAACATAGACGAATATAGAAAGATAGAAGAATCTAGAAGAACATGGAAAAATATAAAGAAAATAGAAGAACATAATAGAAATTAGGAGAATACGAAGAATGGGAAGAGAAAAAGAAAATCTTACCATCCCCGATGACAGTCGTTACAAAGAACTCGTCGCAGTAGATGTCGATCATGCAGACCCCAGAATAGATACCTCGATGTATCACAACTTCGTTTAGAACCTGTAACATTATATTATTTTAGAGTTTTTTAGAATATCTAATCACAGTTTTATAATATCTAAGACAGTTTTTGAGTATTTGAGAGTGTTAGAGACTGTTAAAAATGACAAATGAACTGGTACGTACTTGCCTATTGTCAATTAATTTTATGCATTGTATCACAACATAAGAGAACTTTAGCACAACACTTGTTTTTCATAAACTAAAAGTTTGTGGGTTTGTTACTTAAAAACGCGGAACAAACAAAAAGTTTACCTGAACAGATTCGGGGATTATGATGTGATCGTCATCCTCCTCACTCTCCCCTTCAGCCCCTCTGCTCCACAACGTGGACTCTAGTCTGTTCCGTAACGTAAATCCGAGAGTACCTGGTATGTTTTCAGGTAGATTTAGTGGAAATTATAATTGAGCTGGGACTGGTACCCTAGTTCTAGAATACAGGGCATAATGCAAAGGCATGAATTTGCCAGCTGACTGTCATTGCCTGAAGCAGCTATCATACAATATTAACATATCTGATCTCACGACCTTCACTATCCTCTACTAATATCATTACACCACTACACTACAGTACATCTACCGATAGGTAGTCATTTCACATTCAGCTAAAGACAAAACACATAGAAAGTCCGATGCCGGAAGTTTGTGCAACCAAAATATGCAGCTGTTCGTGTAATCGTGTGTGTTATCACAACAACATATCACATCCAGGCCCGACTAAACAAAAAGTACATAGCAGGGACGATTTTATATCATGTCTCCCAAACAATCTATCTTTTTTTTTTTATCGAAATCTTCAAATTGTTATCTGTACAGCAATGTAAAGATATAAATAATTGGAATAGGACAAGAGAAGCGACAATGCCTGGAAAAATGAGGCAAAAGATAACAATTTAGGGTTACCAAAACACCTATAAACGAACAGCTAACTGTCCAGGCAATTACTTTGGACCCTATTATGGAAGAGGCTGCTATGAAAAGAGTACAGATTAAGGAAAAATAGTCATCCTATACTCCATAAACATGCTGAACCACAACGCCATGAAAAAATAATTATATTATGTCTAGAAAAATTTCAATGTTCGAACTATGATAAAAATCACATATCTAACCAACGTTTGAAACAGCTGGTTTACTGTCCTTCTCGGAGCTCACTAATCTGCCATTCTGGATACGATGATCCTTTTCAGGCTCCGTCTTCCTCTTAGTCTTGAGCTGTTCCCACAGCCGCTTGTCGGCTTTTCTTTGCTCTGCTGTTCTGTCGGGGCATATGTAGATCCCAGAGTACCCCGTCTTAGTGTGTAAAATCTTTGCGTTTCTCAATATCTGATTCACATGATCGATGCTTTTCAGAGTTATCTTCACAGGTCTGATTGCATTATCTCTCTTGGTGCCAACTCTACTTCAGCTCGTCAGATTTGGCTTTTCTCCAATTTCCGCCAAGACTTCTTCAACTTTCTTCAATAAAGTTTCATGCTCTGTTTCAACCAGTCCGTATACTATAGCATTCTTGCTCATTTCTTCAGTGACGGTCACTTTCTTAACCACAGCTTCCAGTTTCTTCGGAGAGAAAGCGTTAGAGCAACTCTTAGTTAGTACGGACGAGTAACTTTTCAATTCCTCTTGAACAGTATTCTTCACCGATTGAAAATTCTCGCTGCTCTTTTCGATAACTGTTTGTTGAAGATTAATGATCTTTTCTTGATCCTTAATTTTCTGTTCTCTCAGTTCAGTAACTCGCTCAATTACCTCACTGCCAGCGTACAAAAGCGGGACAGCATTACTGTCAAGAATGAAGCAAACCGTTTCCAACCATCTGATAAGCTTTTCCTTCGTAATATGCGACTTGTTTAGATAACAGCGCTGAATATGATGATGATTTTCGATCTTCAGTTCCTTACACATTTCCCTAAAAATAGCGTCCCGAGCGTCCACTATCTGTCTCATATACATTTCCTTGTATCCACATCCCACCATATCGTCCATCATATCCGTGATCTCAATGGTGAAAATTTTCCCGGTAAGTCAGACAAGCAATGGATTGCAGGAAAACACTAGATCTCTTTGAGGTAAAACGTTTTCATAATCATCATCAGTACCTAAATATAGAGAACGAGTTAGTGCAAGTGATCTGAGAGAGATTAAAAACCCACAAACTTCCTAAATAAAAAAATGTAAAATATTGGAGCCCTAGGTCAAAAAGTAAGTAAAGGAAAGAGTACTATAAGTCTAATAAAGGTATGCCAAAAGGATCCACTGAGTTAATGCCAAAGGGTTTTATGGTTTTAGTTGTTGGATCCATCTGTGCTCATTAATATCTAAAGTCCTAGGGCTACTATTAGTCAAAATAATGATATTGTAGGAGTGGTTAAAGTCGTCACGGTGACTACAATTATGCTCATCTATTAAATGCTTGCCAAGACAATAGCTGTGATATCCGTGATCTCATTACTACACGGAAGCATTATGTACAATTCGTGTACAGTATGTACTTAAACAAGCTGAATCCACAGAGTGTAGCACGGTCGCTTATCGCAGTTCGCAGAGAGAGATAAAATGCAACAAAATCAAAACGCTATTACACACTTGCTAATAATCGCAAAATTTATCATCGAAATTTAAGTTTATCGGGGAGTCATTTATTGTTGATCCTTTTCGAAAAATGTTGTTTGACAAAAATGTACTATGTACTTATGCAGTGCAATTGGAATGGCTATTTTCTATCGCGACTCGTGAGATGGTCTTTCTCATCCATCATTCAGAAAGAAGTAGGTTGTACGGTAGTCAATGCAGGTTTAGCCATATGTCGAACTCCATGGTTATAATATTAAAAAATACTAAAACTTCAATTGTATTTTCGTGAATAACTCCCCTTCTGTTCAATATTTTTTATTAAATCTTCCAGAGATGATTGACCTTAAATAAGCGGACATTTACATGCTAATTTTTATTCAAATCAAATTGCTTTACCTTTAAGGGCCTTTTTAGGGCCTTAGCGACTTTCAGAAGACATCTTAAATTTAGTGCATCACCTTTAGGAGTAGAGTCCACTGGGATTATAGAAGAAAATTCAACTCAATATTTAAGAAGACAACGAGTAAACGCGAGATATTGCCAACTTACGTCAGCAAATTTCGGTATGAATTTTTCTGTGGCAATCATATATAATGGCGTATTCAAAAAAGGGCGCTCTTTAGATAAACAGTACAGAAATTAACTCTGACAACTGACAGATATAGCGAGCTGATAATCTTAACTTTTCCCATTCAAGTCACGGACAAATCGCCTCTGCTCCGACCCTCAGGGCTTGCTCTCTATTGGTTAAAAGAGGGCACGCGACAGTAAACGCTGGCTTGGTAAGGCTCTTTGCTCATAGTTCGCTATCTTAAAAGAGTATGCGATAAAATGTTCTGATCATGATAACTTACGCATGTTCTCAATAAACTTGAAACGTACGGTTGCTATCGACACACAAAATAAATATTGCTCATATTTGATTTTTGGAAGAGTTTGTGAGCCACCCGGTCATTTACGGGAAACCTTCAACTCAAAGGTGCCTTGGTCAATGGTTATAGTCACATGTTTCACATAGTACGAGCTATATAGTTGCAATGGATTACAGTGATGACCTAATCATATAATAACAGATCGAAGAAGTCATTTGTGCAATTAAAATCAACTTTTATATCTCAAGGATGAATATTAACGTATTATGTGTGTGTCAGACCCTGACACAAAACTCCTTAATTGCCCACTTTCCCACAGAACCGATATCAGCATCACGAGAGATGCATCTTTAAACCGTATAAAGCGAGGAGAATAACAGGCCTGAAAAACGACCTGATTGTAACGGAAACTGAGTATGATTGCCAGACTGGCCTTCGCTTGCTTATATCACTTTCATTTGATCATTTTGAAGACAGTTTACGCAATTTACCAGCTCGATAGACCGGAAGAAAATTAAAAAATAAAATCGGTCCGAACCCCACAATAAAACAAAAATTACATAAGAGTTAATACATGACCTTCAGTGACGTTGACAATAAAAATCAAGAAATAAAGATGCGTACCTTTCAGAACTTTGTTGAGAACAGTGGGAAACTCCTTAAAGTCGAAAGGAGTGAGGAAGCCAAGAGAACCAAGACTGAAGGCAATGATGGGAGGCACGCTGCGCTGCAATGCTGCATTAGATTATCACGTCAAGTATATTCTGCATAAGATTATCACGTCAAGTATATTCTGCATTAGATTAAAATGTCAAATAAATTCTGCATTAGATTATTACGTCAAATATATTCTGTAATAATATACATTTATGCTGAGGGAGGCTGATTGAAATATTTTATTTTCTATTTTTCAGATTTATATTTTAATTACTGCCGTTGTAAACTAACTTGAAAAAGGGAAGAAGCGTAGAGTAATGTTCCGTCGCCGCCCAAACACGCTATGAAATCAATCTTGTTGTTAAGTTTGTCTTTTCCTGGAAAAAATTTTGTCAAAAGAAATTCTGACTGGCAATTTTACAAACATTCTGAAGCAGGTTAGTATTCGTAAAGCTGGTTCAAAGAGGAGGGCATCTTCCAACTGCTTAAAAGTTCGATGCCCCCCTTAAAACTCAATAAGTTTTTCGGACATCCGTGATGGAGGCAAAGCTAATTGAATGTGTGTTTTGGGCAGGTAATGTATTATGAAATCATAACTGAAAATAGAAGTATAGTTGGTTAGTAGGCACTAGGCAGGCCTCTAACTTCTGATGATTGTAGTCAGAAGGGAAATACACAGATATTGAAGGCTTGAAATCTTCGTTAATCGCATCTTTGGATCCTCAAATAATGTGTCAAAAGTATTAATTAAGTATCTTATTTCGGGATATTCTGGAGCAGTCCTGATCGGTAGAAACTAATACTTCTAAAGGTCCACACAAGTGCCGAAAAGAAGGTAGATGTGTCATTCTAAACATCTCACACACGTGGCACAAGTCGCGACCAAGCTCCAGCCACGGTGGCGATATTCGAACTCGCGATCTTAAGATTGCGAACATGTTCGTAAGGAACTGCGCTACTTGGCCGTTAAAGTAACCATTAAAGTAATTAAAGCTCAAAACTTTGCTTACTTTAAAATAAAACTAACCAATTTTCCAAACTTTGATCTTCTCGATAAGTCCGATAAACTCAATATCCAGGTTTTTAGTTGAGATAGACTTGAAGTTATCATAACTGGACGACCTGGGAAGTTCTCCAGCTTTTATTGTCTGGAGCTCCTCAAAATCCTTCTCCTCCACATAGACGTCTAATCCACGAACCTGAAACAGTTTTCGGGTGGAGAAAGACACGCGATTAATGGTTTAATTTGGTAGGAACGGGAACAGCTCACAACAACACTCAGTACAGTAAGAAGCCCTTAGCAATAAGAAACTTGAACTTCTTCTGTTTTCTAAAAAAATCGTTTACCGTAATGAGCCAGATACACATCATTTTGCAATAAGAAACTTGAACTTTTTCTGTAATTCTAAAAAACTCGTTTACCGTAATGAGCCAGATACACATCATTTTGCAATAAGAAACTTGAACATTTTCTGTAATTCTAAAAAACTCGTTTACCGTAATGAGCCAGATACACATCATTTTGCAATAAGAAACTTGAACATTTTCTGTAATTCTAAAAAACTTGGTTACCGTAATTAGCCAGATACACATCATTTTGAACTTCTTGAGGACAGCAGGATCGTGATACTTTTTTATCACTAAACAGTTGGAGGGGGGTCGAGTCCAGGACAGATGCAGTTGTTTGTACAGGGGTCTGCAATGTATAGAATCTGGTTAACTGTCCCATAATTATATAGGTTATTATTTTTCATTTATGGCTATTTCTTAGGTGTGCTGACGACACTAAATATTCCAGTGAAGTTTTGAGGCAGCTCAAGTTCTCTGAAAGGACAATCAACTGCTCCATATCATAAAGCAGACTAACACAATACCCCTTTATAAACAAAACAAATATCTTTCCGGAACAAAACCATAGAAATGACAGGAACGGTACAAGGTGAGCTAGCGCTTTTCAAGAACAGATGATCGGGCAATAAAAGCTCATCACTCAATAGAGCCCTGGCAGGACAATAAAACAGATCCCAAGTCTATAGATGTGCCAGGTAGGAGAACAAGTAGGAGGGCAGGTAGGAGGGGTAAGACTGTAGAATCTCTAGTGTAGATAAAGCAAGATAACAATAGGTTGTTACAACCCTGTATGGACTATAGATTGTTGAACAACAAAGTCTTTAACGGTAACACCCTTTACTTAACAACAAAGCAGCACAATGGATGCTTAAGTTTTGATCGTCTTACTGTTCTATTCCTCTTCACGGAGAGCGATGAGAATGGAGCTGGACAAATTTTAAGTTTTATTATCGAATGAGATCAATACTCCGAATTTACCACGTATTTGCGATTATTTTTTCCACGGTATAATCATATTTCACGGTATAACAACTTTATCAAACTTCAAAATGCTTTATGATAGATCAAGATCGAAATATTCTATTCGAGACCTGATAATAGTTTTCCCAAACGTGAACTCGCTCAACATCAAATCTTCAGATAATAAGCGAGAGAGCAAATCAAAACTAACGACAAATGTGTACGAAGTATAGGACATCCACTCGAAACAATCGCTGAAGACCGGAAATTGACAACTAGGATATACATGACAAGGAGCATGCTGCGTGAGCTTGAAAGAAACTTTTTAACTGGACAACTCTCACGTCAATATAACTTTTATATGGAACTTGCAGAACGGCAAATCCGCTTAACTACATTGTTTAACTAATAAAATGGGGTTGCATTAGTTGCTGTAACGTGCTATACATACCCACGAACCACACTTTTACACACAAACTGCAACTCAATTATAATCCGTGTTAGTGTATAAAACAGTAAGAAAGTTTAAACCTTTTGTCATACTCGTAGGGGGGTTGAGGACTGTGGAACCTCATTCTGGTTTCCACCCCGTTGCTAGGCAACTTCTCCGAACTTCCAGGCACACTCATTACTCGGTCACGTGACAAGGGGTCGAGATCACGTGACGAAGGGTCAAGACATGGACACTGAGACAAGTTGAGACCGGCTGTGTTCCGGACAGTCATCCACTTTATCAGTCACTCATAAAAACGTGCTTAAATCGAACAGGTTAGCCCTGGAAACAACAGGCTTGTACCCACAAATACACGGCTTTAATTTTAGAGCAACAGCCGATGTAAACAATACAAACACGTGAAAAATCAACAACGATAAAATAGTCACGTCCGTAGTAGAGAAAGCAATTGCCAAGAAATGACGTAAGTGCACGTCTAATGGTTCTAGGATAATTAAAATGCACTGGTTTAGCAATTTGGCAATCACAGCGATCTGGCATTCTGTGTGATCTAGCCACACAGGTATGGTTGGTGCGTGTAGCAAGGAAATTTAGACGTTTCGCCAGAATCTGCCATTAAACACGTCCTGCCACTAATTACAGTGCAATCAGCTCCAGCACCAGCCCTGAAGTTACCAAATATTGGCACTTCAGGGGTGTTGAAAGTCATAGAGAGTGGCCTGTTGGATCAAGGTCTATGTCAAGAAAAGACGAAAGTTTGGGAGGTACATTTGATAAATCTGGTGGCCAAACAAGTGTGGAAATTTTGGCAGGTGTTTTAGTGTGACAAGTCGGCACAACTGTTGTGCCACAACAACTTTAATTACTCTAGGCACACGATCCTGGCTTCTGATAATCCAAACTTTTGTCCAGATCAACCGATGGTAGCATCGCAAATTTGGGTCAATAAAGCGATCAACAAACGTATATTGGACACTGCTTGTCTGCTTCTATAGAACGGTGAAACATATCACTTTGAACTATGCCGTGCCAACTGTGCAAGCCTTTAACTTTAATCTTAAACTAAACGAAACGATTTTTGGCTCATAGGAAGATCTATTATTATTAGGAGCGCTAAAGTATAAAGATCCTTTAATTTGACTATAACACATTTGAAAAACGACAAGATAAAAGAATTTGGAAATCCAGACAAAATTGAGCTGGATGGATCGTCTCCCCATCTAATGTTATGGAATTTAAAACATTTTAACAAGGGGATGTTACACTGCAATAATTGATATTACTTATGTATAATTTTCTTCTAGGATGTTTATTTGGTAATCGGAGGTATGTTGATTGTTTACACTTAGTAGATTTAAAAAACATTAAATTATCAATTTTATCAACGTTAATAGTAAGGTTTGTAGCCTAGTGTACTGAGTTTAATAGTGAACAACGTTAATAGTAAGGTTTGTAGTCACGTCTAGTGAACTGAGTTTAATAATGAACAGAGTTGGGGAAGTAAAATGCAAGAATAACATCTCATTTGGACCCCTAGATATAATTACCACACATTGCAATAGACCTGGTTTCATAGACCTAACAACTCGTTAAACACGTAAGAAACGAGGTTTAGAATATCAACCCTAGATTTTCCGTGATGCGGCATGAAGTGTGGCAAAGACAATTGAAATACAAACACACACATGCACATACGCACACATGCACGAACATCCTGCTTTAAAGAAGTCGGATAGGCACTGTCCTAGATACAGGCTTGATATTTGAGAATTTCGAAAACGGTTGAACATTGAAGAAGTGTCACCCAATACTCAACAGTAGAATAGCTTACGCATCGAAGTGTTAAGCCGTTATGTCATTTTAAAAGGATCACTAGTCTCTGTCTAAGTACAATGTCGAATGATACGGAAATATTTAAAAGTATGTATGAAAATAAGTTTGTTTCGATAGGTGTGGATACGAAAATTTTACTGACGAATAAAGCTCTCAATAGATTGATCTAAGAGCATTTAGGTAGGCCAATCGATATAGCAACGTTTTCGCGTGATATTGAAAATTGTAACCCCTCCCTAAAAATACATTTCTCTATTCAATTCCTAAAAGTAACATTAAATTAAGAACATTTTACATATCCAGGCGTTTTTCACTTCATTTGTCTTAATAGTTTTTTCATACATTGCTGTACAGTGTACCTACAACAATTTAAAGTTTAAAATAAAAAAGCTTACACGTTAGTATCGCCTAACATCATGCTGTTCCTCCCAAAAAATGTGGACTCCTGCTTTTTCAGATGTCTCTTGCCAGGAGATAACTTCTTTGCTGATGGGACTTGTTCGCTCCCATTTTCTGGTGGGTCGTCCTCCGAAACCTCCTTCTGCTCAGTGCCATCTCCTTTCTCTGTCATCTTGTTCACGAGGAAAGAGAGTTACTTTTAATTTGATATATTTAATATGAAATCATATTTTTCAATTTGAATGTGTGAATTGTTCGTTTTCCACATGACCTTTTGAATTTAGATGATAAACATCTTATTGGCCAGGAGAATTAGTTGGTGAGAGAGGTGTTGTTCAAGAGTCGCATGACATGAATTAACAGATAGATGGACATTTTCTTCTGCCTTTATGCCTTTTACTTGTCAAGTTGCTACTAGAGGCTAATGCTTTATGGGAGAAAAACTTGTATGGTTCATAATTAAAACAAGAGAGTAAATATTGAAAATAACTCTAAACAAAACTATCATATTCCAAAATCTTAATTCATAAGAAAATATTTTAAAAAGTGATTGGCCAAGGAGCCTCTGTAATTGTTAAACATCAAGTCATTAACTGCTACAAGTCAAATGGGATGAGGGTTAATTTTGGCCAATCTTCACAAATGTTACAAATATTTCATCATTATTTATGTACTTGGTACGTAAAAGTTTCATAAAATTCAGTGAATTTGACACTTAATGAATTAGTATCATTAAATAATTGTAAAATTACAACATTAATATTATGATCAATGAAAAGTTAAAATGTGATAACCTTCGCAATGAGATTTAGAACCATGCAAATTACATTACATCTACATGAATTACGTTTTTTCCATAAAGCACATGGTATGATTAAATCATTGATAACCATCTGATGATACTAGTCCAAAAAATTACTTCCTGTTAGCTTTAATGAAATTGATCAGCCCATTTGTTGAAGAATCTTCAGAGTCAACGTTGTTATCATCTTTCAGTAAAGGCTGGATCTTCAAAGCTAGCTTTTTACCAAGTTCCACTCCCATTTGATCAAAACTGTTGATGTTCCACAGCACCCCTTGCACAAAGATCTTATGCTCATACATCACAATGAGAGCTCCAAGCATAGCTGGAGTCAGCTTTGTGAATAGAATGCTGTTGGTAGGCCTATCTCCAGTGAACTCCTTGTAGATGCTCAGTCTATCTTGATCTTCTGCAGACATTGAACTCAGCTCTTTCCTTGCTTCTTCATTCCCCCTTCCAGTCATTAGTGCAGCAGTTTGAGCGAGGAAATTGGCAGTGAGAATTTCATGATGATCTCCAATAGGGTTAAGGGACTGCACAGGCATTATGAAATCACAAGGAATCAGCTTTGTTCCTTGATGAATCAGTTGATAGAATGCATGTTGCCCATTCGTGCCAGGTTCTCCCCAAACAATAGGTCCAGTGCTGTACTTCACTCTAGTTCCTTCACGAGAAACACCCTTGCCATTAGACTCCATGTCACCTTGCTGGAAATACGCTGCAAACCTGTGCATGTATTGATCATAAGGAAGAAGTGCATGTGTTTGGGCACCCAAAAAGTTGTTGTACCAGACTCCCAACACTGCCAGTATAATTGGGATGTTCTTTTCAACAGGTGCAGAAGTAAAGTGGTTGTCCATGGCATGGGCTCCCTCAAGCAGTTTGATAAAGTTGTCACTTCCAATATGGCACATGATGCTCATTCCTATTGCTGACCATAGAGAGTATCGGCCACCAACCCAATCCCAAAACTCAAACATGTTAGCAGTATCAATACCGAATTCGCTCACAAGCTTGGCATTGGTAGAAAGTGCAATAAAGTGTTTGGCAACTCCACTTGGGTCCCCAGATTTCTTGATAAACCATTCACGAGCTGTTCGTGCATTTGTCAATGTCTCAAGAGTACCAAATGTTTTACTAGCAATGATAAACAGGGTGCTTTCAAAGTTGACTTTTTCTAAGACTGTGGCAATGTGGGTTCCATCAATGTTGCTGACAAAATGGACATCAGGACCATTCCCTCTGTATGATTTGAGAGCTTCAGTCACCATTAATGGCCCAAGATCTGATCCACCTATACCTATGTTAACTACATCAGTTATTGCCTTACCAGTAACCCCTTTCCAAGTGCCGTTCCTCAGGTTGTCAGCAAAAATTTTCATCTTCTCCAGAACCTGGTTTACCTTTGGTGTTACATCTTGACCATCCACAAGGATGGGATTGTTGCTCCTGTTTCTCAGAGCAATATGCAAGACAGCTCTCTGTTCAGTAAAATTAATTGGCTCTCCTTTAAACATTTTATCTCGCATTTCTTCAACTTGAGCATCTTTTACAAGTTTCAAGAGCTCCCCAAAAATATCTTCATCAATTTTGTTTTTCGAAAAATCAACCAGAAGCTTCAGTTCATCTATTTCAATAGCTTGGCTATATTTGGAAAATCGATTTGGATCATTTGCAAAGAGGTCCTTAAGTTGCACCGATTTGGCCTTTTCAGCAAGAATCTCCAGTGCCTTGAAGCTTGGTAGCTTGTCGAAATCAGTCATGCCTCAAACTATAGAAATAAGGTATTTTAAAATTGTTGGTGAAAAAAAGGAACTTAAATTACGAAATTGAACATGGACTTCTAAGCTAGGAAGAAAATAAGAATCCGAAATCAAAGTGATTTAGTTCATAAACAAACTTGTCATGGTATCTGACCTAGCATGTTTGAGTATAAGTAGTTCCATCATATCAACCATCTTAATCATAAATCAACACCACTAAGCCTGTTTTGACCTGCTATCCTAGTAAAACGGTATGGATTATTAGAATTTGAAAAAGGAATCACACTAAAGTGTGAATTATACTAAAATGTGAATGTAATATACTTAAGTGTGAACTTAATCATACTAAAGTGTGAATTTAAAAGGCGTTCAATTTGTAAAAATTTACTATTTAAGAGCCTCAAAAATTTAGTCCCAGGTGGTGCCTGCTGCACTGACAGTAGGTAATGTTGTAATACTAATTACTATCACTTAATATCACTTCTGCATTGTCCAATTAATGATTGCAGAAGCCTTCAGCTTGGTGTTTGTACATGAACCAGAAAACATACCAAGTGTTGAGAAGCAGGAAGTTGAAATTTCTTTAATATAGATATTACCTTTGACAAATTCAAGCACCAAATTGAGGGCTTAAATTGTTTTAAGAGCTTTGGTCCTGATAGCGTACGGGGGGGGGGG
>JH153793.1:21013-39884 GCA_000226015.1 Mnemiopsis leidyi | reverse complement strand
CGCGGCGCGCGCGACGCGCGCAAAAGAGCTTTGGTTACAGCAACCAAAGCCCTGTAGCGCAACGTTGCTCTGACCATGACCAGAGCCCTTTTGCGTTGTGCGTGTAAAGCGTGCGTAAGCACCTGTTTTAGTAAAACCGCGACGCACAAAGGTTTAACGGGCGCGGGCGATGCGCGTTTAGAATTTCTTCTTCGCCAGGCCAGAAATGCATGTCAGCGCGTGATGGCCGCGACAGTAGGTTATCAACCTACAAACAAAAGTTGAATTTTGTTAATGATTAACGGTACGGGCGATGAGCGTCTGGAATTTCTTCGCCCGGCCAGAAATGCGTAAAAGCGCGTGATTGTCTGACTTCGTCCGACCCTCATTCGAAGCAAGAGAATAAAATGACGGGAGGGTGCGCGCTGCTGTGCAAGTGATAGCCGTGACAGTATGTTATCAATCTACAAGTAAATGACAACATAAGCACATTTAAACACTTCATTTACAAAATATAGCTTGCATTGCAAAATTAAGTTATATTTTGTAAATGCAATGCCCGTTTTTATTTCGTGCTAAGCTCGCACAGGAATAACCAAAGTCCTCTTGCGCGCGCCATGCCACCACACACCAGAGGTGGCTTATTCTAGCTGTAAGCACCTGATTATGGATTAGGTGAACGTGGCACAAGAGTATACATGTTTAGCAAAGGACGTACTTGCAAAGTCTAAGTCACTTTTATTTTATAGAGCTTCGAAACAGATTCCACAGCCAAAATGCCTTGTAATTGTTGTCAGACGTTGCCTGACCTGCTGCCGCGAATTCATAATTGAACAATACATCGTAATCTGTACAGGTTGTACACAGTGAGTAGTTCATGCTCTTTGAATATTGGTTTGGTTGATTTCTTGGCATGAAAGTTATTGTTCAGAATTTGGCATCTTAGAGGTTTAGTAATTTTTCATTTTTCTACAGTTTATAGTTTATTACAATGTGAACATGGTTTTGCAATTGGTTCGTCAGAATATGGAATATTTTGATATACATTGGGGTATAACACAGGTAATTGGTCTAGTTCGTGCACATTAGGTTTTAAGTTTGTTTTGGTATGCCCCAGTGTATCCAAATAACATTCTAATCCCCTTTTTCGAGTAGCAAATAGTTGTTAGACTGTTCTGTGAGAGACACCGTCCCAAACTGATATTGCAAATGTTAGATGTGATTTAAATAGGGCACAGTAAATTTGCTCATAAAGTTCTCTTGAAGTTAAACAAATTATTCAGGTTAAACACTGATCCATCGATTACGATATCTTTGTTAACAAGAAAAAATATCTTCACGACTGTTAGGGTAGATGACAACTCTTCTTAGCGTCAACATGTAGTAGATTACATTTCATTACATTGAAGAAGATCCCAGAATTTAATTAGCCAAACTGTGTACTTCTTGTCGAGAGTTGTCTGCTACAAATAGGTTGGTATCGTCAGCAAATAGGATAAATTTACCGCTAAGAGACACATTACATAAGTCATTGATATTGATAAGAAAGAGAAAGGGTCCGAGGATAGAACTCTGGGGTACACCCCACTCTACTGATAGCTGGTCTAAGTTTTTATCTTAACACATTAACATGTTGTTTCCAGCTGGATAGATAACTTTTAATGAGGCTTAGTGCATTGCCTCTTATTCCATAATGATTGAGTTTATGAAGTTACTGTGATTGGGATATCAAGAAAAAAAACAAAAATGTCAAGAAAAAATGTCAGTTTCATACCATTATTACAATACATGAAACAAAATATGTTCAATGAAACAAAATATGTTTAATTTAATATGTTTATTTTATTCTTGTTTCAATGAGGGTCAGACAAAGTCAGACCAAGCTACCACATGGGGATATACCTGTTTAGCAAGCGCCAAAGTCGAATGCATGCAGCATCTTTTTGGCTCGATAACCTGAAAATTTGAACTAAAACGGAGAAAAGGGATCAGAGTTGCAACACTTCAAAGTTTTATACATTTGATGCGTTTAAGCATGTGCAACACTTTGCATGCTTTCAGCATGTGCAAATCACGTTAAAACATTGTTAAAATTGGTAATCTTGTAGCATGCACCCATGAGAGCAAGCATGCCAAATTTTAGAGTTGGCTGACCTACGCAGTCAAAACTGCGTTATTTTCAATTTCGTAGACATTATGGTGTCATCATGGGTACATTCATGTAGGACCATACAGATTAGGCAATTCTCAGTAAGCCATTTTGTCAGTTTTTTAGTTAACAACTTTGCCAAGTTACAGTATACCATATTGTATTTTTTAGCTCCGTTTACAGTACACCATTTGTATTTGAACTGTTTTATAAATCATTTGCCAGTGATCATTATCAGTAAAAGTGTTGGTTGCCATGTCCTCTATCTACAGCACCGACTGTGCAGCAATTTTTTCAGTATGGTCATTTTGGTCAACACTATACATATATATATATATATATTTGTTTTGAAGCCCCACCATGGAGGCTGGTACAGTACCGAAATATTTATTCATTTCTATAATTCATAATAATAATAATAATTTTTCTTGTATTATACATTACTCCTGCTCTCTCTGTACATACTCTCTGCTCTACTTCTGTATTTACATTTTCTGTTATACCTTTTCCATCCCCCTTTCCCTAGGGTCAGCTGACTCCGGATTGGGGGATTAACCAACAATGGGATCGATACCTCTATTTGAGATCCACCATAATAATTTAATAAGTAAAAAACACACAAAAACTAAAGTATAGTATGAATATCAAAAATGTGAACGCATCTCATGTTTCTGGTCCTCAATAGGCAAACGGCACGCAATTGGCAGTTGGTACTGTGCAAGTGCAGTGTGTACACACGTTGGAATTACACACGGCATCTCAATAACAGGCTTTTGCAAAAATATATTCTCCTTCAAATATATCTTGGCCAAGAAAAGATGCCTAAATAGGACTACTGGAAAAGCTTTTTTCTCCGGCTCTGATTTGATCAAACTTTATCCAGCCTGAGCTCAGTTTTCATTGTGTTGTTGTCGAGGTGATTATAGGCTTTAATGTAAGGCAACCTCAGTTATTCCCGATAATGCCCTACATCAAATTGTAATTGTTAAATTTATAATGTTTAACATTTGTTTTGATCATTTCTACAGGTTTAGTTCATGGAAGATGAAGACACACCTTTACACGAAGCAGTAAGATATGGAGCTATTGATGAGGTAAACAATGTGAACTATAATTTATGATATAATGTTAAGAAATGAAATAGTAAAAGTTGACTGTGGATGCCAGACTACTTCCTACAAAAATACCAAGAATCGCCCTCATAAAAACAAGTGTCAGCAGAGTTATGGGTAATTCACAAATTGCCTGACAAAATAAAGCAGTCGCAAGTCGCAACACGTGATATTGCGACAATAGCTACTATCAAAAGCCTCTCTTACAGGTAAAGCAATGTCTTGAATTGGGAGAAAACCCTAATACAAATGGGTTTTACCGCTGGTCCTGCCTTCATGAAGCTGTTAACGTTGGTGATCAAGGTGACTTATAGCCCTTTAACCACCACATTTTTATTGGAGCTAGTTTTATCGATAAACATCATTTTAATTTATGTTTATGTTTATGTTTATATTTATGCTTATTTTAATTCCAAATACATTGAATCAGTGATATCAAATTGATGGAATTAGTTTTCAACTTCATTATATTCTACACCATATGTGACCCACTCTAGAGATACTGAAGTTGCTCTGGAGAATGGAGGTGATCCCAACATTCCCGACAACTGTAACGGTAGCACCCCAGTACATATGGCCGCTAAATTAGGTACGTTTGTATTCCATTAGACATGTGTGTGTGTTGTACTTGTTGTGTCATAACTGTAAGTTCGGAGACTGGTGCAGTGTTCTGTAAAAGTAGTTATGGTTAAAATGTGGATCCTGTTGGATTATCGGGGAGTCGTCAGGCCTGGGGTCTGCTAGGGTGGGTGTAAAATAAGAAGATCAGAAAATAAATCAGAATATAAATTCGAATTCGAATGGGCTCTGACATATCATCTATTGCAAACGCAATAGATGATGATGATAATGAAAATTATACAATATAATGTTAATACTATCAGATCACAAAGTTTGTAAATTATCTGATTGTTCAGAATATCAAATAAAACGTTGTGTCTATCAAAACTCAGGTAATGCCGAGATCCTGTCTGTGTTAGTAGAAGAGGGAGGGGATGTGAACCTAAAAAACAGAGACGGAAAAACACCACAAGACATAGCGTCCGGTTCTTGTGTCCAACTCATGGTCAAACTGGGTTAGTTAAAATATACACATTACACACCCATGACAGCATGTGACGTCACCATGAAAACTCGTGATATCATGACACACGTGATGTTACCACGACAACAAGCGACGTCACCATGAAACCATGTAACGTCACCATGAAACCATGTAACGTCACCATGAAACCATGTAACGTCACCATGAAACCATGTAACGTCACCATGAAACCATGTAACGTCACCATAAAACCATGTAACGTCACCATGAAACCATGTAACGTCACCATGAAACCATGTAACGTCACCGTGACAACACCTAACAGCACCGTGACAACAAGTAACCTCACCATGACAACACGTGATGTCACCATGACAACAGTTGACGATATAATGATGATAGGTGTTATCACCACAAGACAAACTGGCCACTGGGTGATGTAAATGAATAACTGTCTGATTAACATTGCAGAGCAAGAGAGAGTACATAACAGCAGTTTAACGTCCCGGTACAAAGTGTTAGAGCAAGGAGAAAAACGGAGACATGAGCAGCTCCTCTCGCTCTCTAAACCTGTAGTTAGAAGTAATTTACTTTATCCGTTGTTTGCAAAGACATAATTAGCATTTAGCAGTTTAGTATCTGATTAAACCATGTTCAGTAAATATTTTTCATGAAAGTTTCAAAGACTCCATTTATAGTGAGCTGCCGAGCTTAGATTTTAGAATAACATCTTTTCAGCCTCAAGTTCTGCAGATCTATCTGAAAAATCGACATGTAAGTCAAATTCAAATTGAAATTCAAATTCAAAATAAATATGTACAGCAATTATAGAATTGTGCAATCTCACATATATCGTATATCTGTTTGCATAATATCATTAAGCTTGTTAGATTCAGTACAAAAAATAGGCAAAATGTCGTGGCTTCTTAAAATTACTATTTAATGAATTGTGAAAAAGACATGATGTGTTGAGGGTAGATACATGCAATTTTTTTCAATATGGAGAGTAGATGATTTCAAATTTTTGTCAAAAGCCGGGGTACGCAGTAGCCTACTGGCTTAAAAATGCGTTCACCCGGCAAAGTGAGTAAAGTAAGTAAAAATTCTATTTATTTTATTAATGCTATTAATGATGGAAATATAATCAGGGGTGGAGGAAGATACCCAAAACTGAATCGGGGGAGGGGGCTGACCACTGTTCCACAACCCCTGAATGTAATATGGGTGTATTTTCGGTATCGCACAATAACGTCATGTTTGGAAAATGAATTAATAAAGGTTCAAAGAGCGCTTCTACTGTTTCTTGAAACAGTATGGCAAACATAAGAATTATCCACTGTACACAGATAATCAGACTTTTGAAACTTAATTTAGTAGAATTTGGCTCTACTTAGCTGTTGTGCTGTAACTATTTCCATATCGATCTCTAATTATATCCGGTTACCATGGCAACCAAACATTACAAGGAGGGTAATGGTTTCACATTACACCGAGTGTGCTAACTGTTCAGCCCTGTCAAATGTTCATCCCAAACTGGAAGATTATACAGAAATGTTCATCCCATGAAGATTATACAGAATTCCGTCTGTTGTTTCATGAATCTGATCATCGACAATTTCTGTCTTGATCTATGCTGCAGAATATTACAAGAAATGTAATTAATGAACAGCTGAATCGGCACAGATCACAGGCAACTTAACAAAGACATTCCAGAAACTGAAGAAAATATTCGTGGTACACGCAACCGACCCCAGAATGTGACAGGATATTAATAAATCATCAAACCTTGGAAATTGTTTTGAGAGTTTCTCAGTAAACACATTACCTGGTCATTAATTTCACGTGATGACTTGTCAATTTGGATTTACCTTTCATAATACATGAGAGCCGCGGTTTGTGAGCTGCCTTAGATCTTGGTTTGGCTTTTGCAGAGTATTAAGATTGATTAAATATCACTTATTAATTCGAATTTGACAATTTTTTGTTTTGGTTGGAGAGACGAATAAAACAGCTGACATGATTAGATTCTTGAAATCTCCAATTCATTTATCATCATTAGAGAACCTGTGCAGATATACCTAGAGTAATTAAGCGTGTTCATGAATCGTACACGGGCAATATGAAAGGCTAGATAATGTCTCTGTTTTGTGTCTGTTTCACGGCTACACCCGACTATCTCTGTTTTGTTGGCTACTTTCGTCTGTTTCTCAATTTCAGTGTGGTGTTTCACCTGAAATGTTACATATCCTTAGTTATACCAGACTAGTAATGATCTTTATCATGACTGGGGTGTTGCCTTTACCAGCATATTATCATGATCAATGATCGTGATCTATTAAACTCGAAACAAAAGTAAACAAAAAGTAAAAAACGATACCATTGTTTACGTCACGGCTGGTGAAGAACTGGGAGCTTATATTTTGTGTTTTGTCATAGACAAATCTTCTGAAGCTAGGCACAGTGAGGCTATAGATGAAGAAATTACTGATAGTGTTTAAAGAAACTATTGACATGGAAATCCTATACAATAATGTGTTGAAAAACGTTTGAGTCATCTCTTCATGAACAATCGACTCTCCAACGCGATAGACAATGTAGGGTATTATCGAAAGGCAGTAAAGAATTGCTGTGAGAATTGTTGTAGTAATCCCTTGCCACTTGAGATTTTCTCTGCCTCTGTGAGCGACCCGTTTAGCTATAAGCAGCATGTAACCCGATGTTATAACCACCGCACAGGTGGGAGTGAATAGGAACACTATCGCAAAGAGGGGCTTGAGGTAGAACCATACATCAGATGTGAAACCATACCCACATTGGTACCCTCTGTAGGAAAAATAAACATCCTTCCAATCTACAAGTAACATTGTAGACGGTATGATTGATGATGTGAACCAGCTTGCTCCACACAAAAGGTGAGCTTTGTTTGAAGATATTGCCCCAAATCTGAGGGGATACTTAAGAAGGAGCAGCTTGCAAGTTGTCATTGTGCAAATAAGAAGAGCACTCACCCCGTTGAAAAGATATCCAGAATAAGTATTGATAAAGCAACAAAAGTTACCCAGGACTCATTTATCTGCCGTTAATGTGAGGAAATTTGGGAAAACGTAGGACACAGATAACAGCAAATCACATCCAGCAATATGTTGAATAATGACAACAATTGATCTGTGAAATTTGAATGCCCCGAACTTTATCGATGCGACTAGAATTGTTATATCTCCGACAAAAGATGAAACAAGAACAAATAAAGAGTAGCCTGCCCAAAAATACCGTGGGAAATGTCTCTGTAATCCCCAAATAGTCTTGTTTTCATAGGGACTGTTGTCGAGAATCATAGGTAGCGATCAGCAGGTAGAAAAGAATTTGTTACAACAGCGCAGCCCACAAATAAAAACTGTGACCTACCTTTAGAACAGCTGCACCTCATCAAACAAGTCATCAAAATATTGCATTTTCATCTTTAAAATAAATCTATACTGGTAAATAAATGATTAATTACCTTCCTAAGAATTGGTGAGCTGACGTCATTATATAATAATCATTTTTGAGTAGTACAGTGTGTGTAAAGAGGATTTTCTTCTGTTTTATGATGAACAGGACTGATGAGGTCACGTACATCTTGTATCGAACTGTTAGAAATTACCATTACTGTTAGTAGTAATTATCACTACTGTTGTCTTTTGTTACTACTGTTATCACTATTCATGGGTGGCATAAGGTGACGTCCCAAAGTTTTTCCCATGGTCAAGGTCAAAGATTCTCTTCCTCTCTAGATTTCAGTTGTTAAATACTTCTTGAAAGTAACCAACTTACGAGGTGTCCCTGGCAGGAATCAGGAGGTAAGAGAAGTACCGATTCTGAAGACCTTCACCGTTCATCCCTTACTAGGTAGAATTTTTACTGGAGTCTAGAGCTGTTCATCAAAGAGGTGCTCTCTGCTTGACAAATAAACAATCGCTACACAAAATAAGTAGATAGGTGTTGGGTGGTTTTTTAGTTTGTTTGGTTTGTTTTTATTTTTTCAACTTTTCAATTCAAATGTGGCATTGTTTTTTGTGTTTTTTATTTGAAACAATTATACATTGGCATTGAGGTTTTGGAACTTATGCCAGTGCACCCAATAAGGATAACTGAACATTTTTATTTCGCAAGTTCGATTTCATGTAAACAGCGGTTTCCGGAATCTGAATCCCTTAATTTTAGAATAACATCTATGAGTATAGATCCCATGTTGTCCCTAACTGCTGCGATATTGAGTTCATTGATACCTCAAGGCATGGTACCAAGGCTGTTATCCCTTCTCTGTCAAAGTGCAGTTCCCTTCGCAGTAAGAGGACAAAAACTTTGGAATAGAGTGCCTGCTGCAATCAAAGCAGAGAAAACGTTCCATGGTTTTAAAGTTAGCTTGTCTAAGTTACTTGCTTTGATTCCGGACAATCTCCGGTATCCAGTTACACCTGCAGCTGGTCCAATTCACTTGTGGACTTCACATCAACGCGGTGGTCAGATATCTGATGACCCTTCCTACTTGAGGATAAACCCCAACAAAGTCACAAAGTAAAAAAGTAGGTAGCCTAGAATTCACACCTGAAAATAGTCTGTAATTGTTTTTTGTTTTTCGTCAACCCCCCACGCGTCCACCCCCGTACCCCCGCCCCCGTGTGACTGGGCCATACCACCGTGACTGCAGTCGCAGTTAAGCTAGGTATCACATAGCCTAAATTCCATGAAATGTCTCAACCCAGAGATACTGCACTTGATTTATTAGCGAATTTTACTCTAAACTCTAAACTCGTTACGAGATAACTCATTCAATCTCTCCCAGAGATGTTTCTTATTTCGCATTTTTCGTTTAATCTCGGTACTCTCCACAAAATGTCAGCTGATTTTCATATATCTGTCTGAAGAGTGCCAGTTCGATATTTCAACAGTTGTTCTATTCGATATCTCAACTGTTTTCCTATGGTACTTAATTACAAGAAATGGTACAAACAAGAATCAAAACGTTCGTTATTTAAGATTTAAGTTTATATATTCACAAACAATAATCCCGCTTTGATGAATAGAGTTTCTAAATCCTATTAATTCATATATTATCATTCTACTTTAGTGCTATTTCTATTGCATGGCGACTAGCTTACTAGGTTGATAAGAGAAAACTTACCGCTAATACATCGTTGTAACAAATAAAAAAGAAGAAATTCGCTGTCCTTGTAAAAGTTCAGCATTGGAATTTGGATAAGTTTCTTATTTTCAGTTGGTCAGATGTATTCTTTCTGTAATTTTTTACTGAAACATAAATATAGCGCCTGCTCGGAATAGAATTCATATTTTATCATGAAAGAGTGCTACCGGGTCGGAAAGAAAAAAGAAGGGGCGGACCGGCCAATAAGAGCCGTCTTCAACAGCAGGGAGGCTGCAGCTGATGTACTGAGTTTCTCCAGTGAGCTACGTAAGAATAGAAATTACAGAGATGTGTACGTTAATCCTGACAGGACCATAGAAGAGCGATCAGGGCGAAGAAAACTGGTTGCTTTACTCAAAGAAAAGATCAGTAGTCAACCCGACAAGTATCATTATATAAAGAACGGAACAATTTGTACTGCAGATAAGAGGCCTGATAGTAACAAATAAAACATTTTCGATTTCCGCGATTAACAGAAACAGACTCATCTCGATCTATGTTTTTATGTTGCTTGATTCTGTGTTTTGAGAGTTTTTCAAGAGCATAGATAAAAAACAATTCTGTATATAGGGCTACATGCTTGATAATTCTTTTAGATGGGCGAAGGCATAAATTCAGGTCAGGTTGTCACTATCTGTTTAGCCCTCACGTCTGAAAAGCCGTTGCAAGGCAGATTTGACTAAGGTATATATATTTATATTTTCTAATATCATGTATTTAGGTTTCAAGGTTCAAGGTACCTTATTTCAACTTTTTGTTAAAGTTTTTACGTGTTTTTATATCATAATTATTATATATTGACTTCAAATGCCCTGAGTGGTACCGGCGGTCAACCCGGTTTTCAAATCAAATTATAAACGTTAGTCTATAACAAACCAATTCTTCCAGAGATCTACATAGATAAGAAGATTCCTTAGCTTAGGAGTGAATGTATTCTTTAGCGATGTTGACAATGACCATGACTCCCTGCAGTATTTCCCTTGGTCAATGGTAAAAAAACTTGACCATGACATCGGATACCTTAAATTTTGCTCCATGGTCAAAGGTCACAAAATTTTACCATTACCACTGACACCCCGGAACTTAGGCAATGGTCAATGGTCTAAAAATGACCATTGCCAATTAAATTTGACCATGGTAATATTGAAATCTTGACATGGTCACAATCTTTGATGACCATGGACGCTTGAAAATTTTTGACGGAGACACCTTGATAACACCCTGATCTTTGCCAAATGGTCAAAAAACGTGGACAACTTCACCCCCCCCCTNTAATTTCTAAATTACCTAACCTTACTTCCTTTTCACTCTCCCACTTCTCACATCTCACCATTTCAGTGGCTCGTCCCCCCAGTAGTTTATCAGTGCGCTCCGTAACCAGTGTGCGCAGCGCTGAGTCTGTTCTGACCACGCGTAGCTCCCCTGTGCGAGGACCTACAGCTCAGCGTACTACTAGAAAACCTGCTGGAGCAAACACCTCGTTTGGTGAGTAATATTATTTTATCGTAATTACGTTGTGACTCGTCATTAAGGTTAGTTTTGGATCTTTAATCCTGGGATCGGTGACAGGGCCCGTCCTAAACAACTTTACAAGGGCCTAACTTCTACATTCTCCAATGAAGATTTCTAATTTTTATACCTTTAAGGTAGGCATTGAATCGGTTTCGTTTGATAATTAGAGTCAGGTAACAGCAGTTAAGACGAAGCTCTTGAGTGGCAATTTCGGGCACAATTTACGGAATACCATCCCGCCATTCGTTTTAGAGATGCATTTTAGCATTCTGTGTATTTGCGCGGCAGTGAATTTAAGTAGCAAATCTCGCGCGCGTTATGCGGGCTCTGATTCATCTGAGATGGTTTGTGAGGCGCGCATTTCATCATTGACTGTCACTATCATATTATGCACAAACAGGGCCGATTTTGGGAAAGTGTTGGAAAATAATTATTCTTGGTTTGATGTTGTCAAGTGATGGCTCTGCTTGATCTTGATTGAGACTAAATTGATAATAAATTGATACAATTCGTGAGTCTTCTAGTTTAACAGTTTCTCCTACCTTCAGTGAACAAAGCACCTGGGGTGCGACTATCTGTGGAGTACAGCGAGGAAGCAAGTCTGTTGAAGATAAGAGTGTGGTCGGTACAGTACTTGACATTGCCTGGCGGGGCGACTACCAACAACTCTACAATACATGTCAGGTACAGTCATATTTGTAATTACTAACTCTTCTTGATTTAATCCTGTTATTTGTTATATCGGAGATAAAGATACAGTGATTAAGGATCAGGATAAGGAGTTTAGGATAAATTGATACAGGATTAGGATTATGTGATAAGGACATAGTGATACAGGATTAAGATAAGGATGTCAGGATACAGTGATACAGGATTAAGATAAGGAAACTAGAATATGTCGATACAGGATTAGGATTACAAAGATAGGATACAGTGTAACAGGATTAGAACTAGAAAACTAGGATATAGTGATATCTACAGTTCATGATCGCTTTAGTTTTTTATCCCTTGTTGCAGGGCATGTGTTTTTCCCGGCACTAAAATCTGGAGTAAAACTGAAGACATTCCTGTAGATAAATACCTTCCCTGTCAAGGTAGATTTCTGATATTTCATAGAATTAAACGTTAAAATTAAATTCTTGGGAAGGAATCGACAACTTTTCCATCACACTCCTTTGTGATTGCTTTCAACACTTGTATCCAATCTACGTTAGTAGGATGAACAAAAATATCTGACTCCTCCTCAAGAATTCTGACATATATTAAAGCACTGATTGTTAGATCGCTAATTAGTATTCTATTGTAAGTAAAGCTACAATTCGCTAAACCTGGATGTGTCCTTCAGGGAAATCCAATCATCTACAATTGCTAAAATTAGCACATTTGTAGTGATAAGTCTACAAAATTAAACTGCGAATTTGCTCACGAACCTTTAACTGTAGATGCGGAAAGTGGTATGAAAAATAAAAGTACGAGTTTTGATCAACCCGTGACGTTGCAGCCAATCCCTATGGACAGAAAAATGACTTTCAAATCGATATCAGGTAAACTTTTTGATTCTCTATTGGTAAGTAGTTTAATAGTATAACGGCTGTTAGTTATAGTATATAGTAGAAGAAAATGTCATTCAACGCCCGTTCAAAATTGTTGATGTTTAAAAGTGGAATTTATTAATTGTAATTTGGAATTGAAAGCGAATTAAGAAAAAGTTCAAAATATAAAAGAAAAATAGTCATTTTCTCAACTTTAACAAATGTGGAATAAAAATCGTGAAGAATGTTCGTCATTCATTGCCATTCAGTCTAATGTTGATCATCCTCGATACAAAAAATATTTAATTAAAAGCATCACTGCAAACAGTTAGAATAATAGTAATGTTGCCACTTGCAATAGTTTTGCAATAGTAGATGTTGAAAGTATTTTAATGCCTTCAATTCCCTATCATAATCTATAAAACTTATTTTTAAGCGGGAGTTTGTTGGGTGGTGTTATCCTCCAAATAACCAGTCCGAGTTTCCGTTCCACCTGAAAGGTTCAAACGTTGGCAATTTTAAATTGTTATCCAAGCCTGTTGTTATAGAGGAAAAAAACTACATAAAAACTACATAAAAATAGCATGTGCATATCAAACAGTTTTAAAAACACATTTCAGCAATTTTTCTCTTACCGTGTTCAGTTGAAGGCTGTTTATTGAACACCAACTGATGAACAAGACGTATCCTTGTGAGCACAAAACTTCTAAAGCTAGGGACAGTCAGGCTGTAAATGTAGAAGTTACTGATGGTATTCAAGCAGAAGAACGAGATAGTAACTCTATTAAAATGTGCGAAAGAAACACTCGAGTTGTTCTTATCTCCGCTGATAACAGACTCCCGTACTCGATACACAAAGTAAGGGAGGATGGAGACGCAGAAGACTGTGGCAGTCAGCACCGTCGTCATTATCCCTTGCCACTTCAGACTTTCTCTCCCTCTCTTGGCTACTGCTTTAGCCTTAACCAGGATGTAAACCGATGTTGTTATCACTAGACACGTCGGAGCCAGGATAAAGACAAACGCTATGAGAGGCCTCAGAAACCTCCATATATCTGAAGAGAACCCATAAGTACACTTATACGTCTCTCGAGAGAAGTAGACATCTCTCCAGTCTATGAGAAGAACCGCTACTGACAACACCACAACAATCCAACAAGATCCACAAAGCGTGTGAGCCGTGCTGGTGGAGGTGGAACCCACTCTGAGAGGGTACTTCAGGAGGAGCAACTTGAAGGATGTCATGGCGCTGATGAGCAGTACTCCTACCGCATTGTAGTAGTATGTAGTGTATGTCACCACGTAACAAAGAAAGTCTCCCAACACCCACCTTGTTGCTATAGCGGAGATGCAGATCGGCACCACGTAGGTGATGGTCACTAACAGGTCACAGACGGCTATGTGCTGGATAATGACCACAATGACACGGTGGAGTCTGAAGGCTTTGTACTTGATAGAGGCAAGGAGGATGAGGGTGTCCCCGGTTAGGGAGGAGAGGATGACGAACATGTAGAATGTTATGTAGGTGTACCGCACCGCTGCACTTTCTATCTCCTGCTCTGTTCTATTGTTATCATCCAGGAGAGTCATCCTCGTTACTCTGTTTTAGTTTCGCTACCTTGAGAAGCTGAGAGGATGGGAGCTGCGACGAAATTCAAAGAAAGACAAAAAGTTGTCTCTGACATCACATTCCTTTATAAGTTAACATGATACTTATTATTCCATCCTTTGATTTTGTACCGTGGTCACTATATAAAGCTGTAATTGCAGTGCTACTCAATATACAAATGTGAAGATTGCACCTGCTAAGCTGCTCTTCTCCTCATGTCACTGTCCTACTGTTGTGGCCGACGGAATATTTTCGTGATCTTAGTCTTGAGATTATTAGAAAAATTCTATAAAACTCTATATCTATTTTGGGAATTATAGGGTCCCTATTGAGTTTTTAGATACATTACATTATTCAGTAATATCTTTAAATCTACTACGTGTTTACCTCTTAATGCATCCTAAAATTATTTTCAAATATTTTTAATTATAACTTTGAAAAATAAAAAATAATGTCTCTTAGAATGATTTTCATATGGTTTTTTAATCAATTTGGGAAAATTTAACCATCAAACTCTAAAGAACTCCAAAACTATTTTTGGAATTTTCAGGTCCCCGGTCCCTATTGAGCTTTTCTGAGTGCCCCCCCCCCCCCCAACATCTTAGTAATATTGACAAAATTATCTAATTCAGTATAAGATGATTTACAGCATTATCTAACTTTCAGAAAACGAGCTGAGTGAGAAAAATCTGGAGATCGTCCTGTGCTGTAAAACACCAACCAAAATAGCGAGCAAAGTTCATCATCTTGCTAAACTCTTTCTCAAGTAATTTTTCCATTGAGAGATTTTTCAATTTCAGTAACTTCAGTACTGAATATCATAAAATTCACTTTATTTTCTGGTAGTTATCTGATTTCTCTTGCAGCCCTGGCATGGCACCAGTCTGAAGTCTCTGTCTACTTGTAGGCCCAGCTTACAGCTAACATTCAATTTCACTGACAGTTCACTTTACACCCAACAAATATTTCTTCAGATGTGATGAGGCAGTTAACGTTGTTATGCCGAAGTGGTTTTTAATGACGAGCTGTTCAGTAGAGAAATCCTACCCAACTTCATCAGCACGTGCTACGGCGCCGCGCAGCGTCTTGTCGCCACGTGACACAAAACCTATTTCACGCGGTTTGGCAACGTCCCAAGAGAGCGTTGCGTCACGTGACAGTTCAAAGTCACCTGACTCCACTCCTGACCTCCAGTTCTACAACCCCACGTTCGAGGGAAGGGGAGGAAGACAAGACCCTCCCCTTCTCGCCTCCCCCTCGCTAGTTTCTACTTCCAGCAGTGTCGTATCGGTCTGCAATGTTAAAATTACCGAGCCTATTTCTTCCTCCCCGCCACCTATCAACAAAATTTCCTCCTCTATTTCTATGAAGAACCCGTTTAGAAAGGACAATCATGGTAGAAATCACGCCAAAGCTGTGATGTCACGTGATTGTCTATCGTCACGTGATAAACGGTTTGAGACGAGGTTGGAGATGGGAGAACTATCGTTGGAGAGCAAGGAGAGAAGTATAGATAAGGGGAGAAGTCCTGATAAGTGTTACTCTGGTAGATCTAGTACTTTGATGAGGGAGATTGTGTAACGAAAGTCAAGTGAATTTTTTGAATAAATTGACTGATTCTCATTTATGATAATATGTCGGTGTCCGATGACCGATGGCCCTCAGAATCCTGTTGATTATAAATTCTCGATTTGGTGACCTACATCAGGATTTATTATTATACATATAAATTATCGTTTGTAATTGTATCTAACTCTAAGCCTATGAGCTTAGGAAGGCATGCTTATTGCTTATTACTTTATTACTTGCGTAACTCTAACCATTTCATGATAAACCTGTAATTGTCATACTAATCGCCCCTCAACTATAATATACGTATCAAGAATTTACAAGGATTGCATTGGATTGACGGATTTTCCTTATTTTAGATTGTAGATAGACGTCAGCATCGTTGGACTACTCAAATCAATTAACATTACTTTCGACAGAACATACGGACATATAATATATCCAACATTTTCAGAAATTTGTATTATATTTATACACATGTATTATCAATTGTACAGTAAATAAATTATATTTGATTGCAGCAGGTCTGATAGCAAGTCAACTCATTTCAGTTTGAGTTACTGTTTTTTACTTTTGTTAATGACTGTTCTTATAACTAACATCAGAGGTTTTTTAAGTTATAATTATATCAGTTGTTAAAATCACGATTTTCATTTTCTTCTCCTGAGAAATTAGAAATGTGGGAAAGGGGGAAAAGTAAAACGGTTCATATTTAAAAACGAAAATTAGGCTGTACAATTTCACAGGATACAGTTTCATTGAAATTTCAAAGAACTGACATTGCATTTTCAGAATTCCAACATTAATACCAATCCATTTTTTAAAATCCGTCATTCATTAGATCCATAAATTTTTCTCAAAAATCTGCGTATAGGTAAAACTTATTCAATCAATTGAAACTTAATATAGGTCTTATCCCTGTAGATACGCTAGAAAAGCGGAAAATATTAATCCAATTTTGATAAAAATTCCTCATTCGATCTAAGTCTAACCAAGGCAAAGTAGCAGCTAAGTATTACATCCCATAAAATAATTTTTTCATAGAATATTTAGATTAAAAGATTGACTATCTCAACATTAACAAGAACTCTGAAATAGGTGGCGCGGTGTTTACTGTTAAGTTTACCTCTATATTATTCTCTTTCTAACAATGTTTAATAAGGGATTCCTCACAAGCTTTAAGTTTAAGTATGATAGGTCATATCTAGCTATAAATCTTGAAATTTGTGTAGATATGTTAGTATGGAACACAATTTTTTGTTAGACTTTTTGGTGTAGGCGGAAGTTGGGGATTATCAGTCATAATCAAACGGTGAACTATGGGTGAGATTCTACGAGATACATTTTAATTGCTGGTAAAGCTCCAGTTCATCGTGTCATCTAAAACTCATCGCACGCCAACCCCCGCAAAGCTATTTTACCATAATCATACTCTCACAATTTCAGTTTATTGAGTTATTTTAAAACTCATCGTCGAGCGTTAAAAAGTAGAAAGGTCGGAGAAAAATCTAGAAATAAAAACCGTTAAATTTTATAGTCGTTTTGTTGGGATTGAGATAAATTTAAAGAATTTTATATAAGAGCCACGCCACCGTAATTAACATACTAAACTGTATCTCACGGTTGTACAATACAACTTCAATGTAATTACATGATTTTACAACTGTAAAAATATACTAATATCGTTCTGAATTCATCAACACAATTTACAACACAATTTTCCTTTAATCTAGTACAAATCAACGCATTTAATCTAATCGGCCGATCGAATCTCCGCCACAGTTTTGTCTGCTACAATATTTTACTGAGCTCCTCCTGACCTCACCGCTCCCGCGTCCGATCAAGTTTACAATTACATCTCATCAGTATTCAGTAGGCTTCGTTTTCTCTTTAACCTCTTTGTCTCGCTGACGATTAAGGCTGTGTGATCATCTCTGTGCCTTCTTCGTCCGACCGACTGTGGAAGCTGACGTGTTTCGCTGTTCTGACTGTTCCTATTGGCTGGTTCAGAGTATTGTCGACCAATCAAATTCGTCCTCCACATCGTCTTCTTGAGCTTGGTTTACCAGACTGTTCTTTATGGTAGCGTAGTCTTGGTCTGATACCGGCAGTCCCTGGAAAATATCCAAGTTTAAAAATATTTGTGTTGTTAAGTCAAACTTGAAAAATAAGTTAAACTGAGGTGGATTTAGTTACACCTAGGACCAGGGCAAACTGAAATATTTCAAGGGGAAAAAAGAATTTGATAGAAATTGAAAAAATGAAGTTGTCAAATCTAGTAAATAAATGTAGTAGTAGTAGTTAAATGTTAGTATTTTAACGTGGTACGACACAAAATGATGGGATGTACAAAGGTAGTCACCTGTACTGGGTTATTGGTAAGAAAGCTCGAGAAAGATGCAGCGAGATCGGTTAGTTGTGTAGCAGAGAGGTTTAGTCCGCTGTCCGTCCTGAAGGACTCCATCAAGTGCTGTACCTGCAACACAGCACATTTCTGTTCTCTCGTTAGTTAATTCTTTTAGTTACATTTAGTTCATTACTCGTATACTATTTGTTTTCTAACAGAAATAAAGATATAAACTTTGTTTCGCCCAATTTCTTAGCATCTGCCATTATTAAATGTAACCGAGAAATGGGCGAACCCTCTAACGTAAAAACTTACCCTATGACCCTGGTTATTGAGATTAGCTGCTTTAGAATTGAAGGAATCAGACATCTGAGGCAGTGTAGGGTCTGCAGCTGAAAATAAGTTTTATATCGTCACAGAAGTTTTAAATTCTGTAAAAATACTAATAAACCGGCCGAACTAACACCGAGAGACCTTAACCAGTATAGCCCGTATGTGCGTTTGCAGCTTGAAATTCCGCCAGGTCCGATGTTGCCAGCTCACACACACTTTACCAGTATAGCTCGTACACACTTGTTGCCAATGTGAGCGAGCTGGCGACACAGTGTGAGCGAGCTGGCGACACGGTGTGAGCGAGCTGGCGACCTGACTTCAAGCCGTGCTTGTACACTGGTTCAGCAACGATAGGCCGTGTCGCGGTAGAGTCTAGAGACGAAAAATCGAGATAGATAGTCCTACCTCCTAACAACTGATTAGTAGTCTGACTCTCGTTTAAATTATCGCTCCTATTCCTGTTTGCTCCGTTGTAAATGAGTGTGTTGAAACTCTGAGC
>JH153792.1:0-18412 GCA_000226015.1 Mnemiopsis leidyi | reverse complement strand
CCCCCCCCCTCGATTATTGATGGTAATGTAGTGATCACAAAAAGCATTAAAGGACCAAACCTGCGCAGTTGACAATGACAACCGCCATACTGCACAACATAACAGCTCGTAAGGAGAATCGCCTGGTGTTCACTAGGTAGTCCAAAATATCGTAAAATCCGTTAATCAGGTGTCCCAAGGCAGGTATCATGCCAATAAGACCAACATGGATCTTAGGGATACCTAAAAGTGCAGTTCTATCAATGCTGCACAAATTATTCGTTATTCGTGACATTACTTATAGAAAACACAAACTGATACAATCGGTTCAGTAGCTATTCACATTCCTAGAAT
Organism: Mnemiopsis leidyi; assembly: GCA_000226015.1. NCBI lineage: Eukaryota > Metazoa > Ctenophora > Tentaculata > Lobata > Bolinopsidae > Mnemiopsis > Mnemiopsis leidyi. The sequence continues at coordinate 18,079 of JH153792.1, read as the reverse complement.
ATACCTCGGTTCACCAGGTGGGTTACGTAGAAGGAGGAGGATAAAACCGAACAAGAATAGGTGAGAGCTCCTTGTAGACATATCGCCAGAAGAACCTTAGCAGCTCTTCCAGTTTGTTTGTTTCCTTTAAACCAACAAAGAAGGTTCTTCATTGAGTAAGAAATGTCCAACTACAAAACCGCATTTGTTATGATCAATAATTAATTTATAACGAATAATGAAAATTGCATAAGAATTGCTTAACAGAACGAAGTTTGGTGACCCAGAAAAAAGATGGCTGCCAAATACGAAACAAACAGTCTCACCATTCCTCCTGTGCATTTCAACGGACGATTAATTAATTAAGAAAACGTATGAAGACCCAAATTTTGTCGAGTCAATATACCCTTCGCATGGTCGTACAGCCGGTCGGCTTTTAAACAGGATGATCAAAGTGAATGAGTTGCAGTTAGACGACTTGCAGTTTAACGATTTGCAGTTAAACGATTTGCTTTATGCAGCATTTTTATCGCTCTCTTATCAGTTGTAAGATATCTGCGATTTGTATTACAGCATTCAGCGGTGTAACTTGTTTTACACCGGTTTGGAAATGGACTTTTCAATCAGCGCTCTCAACAAGATGGAGGATGATCTGAACTCAGCTATTTCTTCTATTCTCAAACAAGTCAGCGTGAGCACTGTGGAGGACTTGAATCCTAAGTTGTTATAGCAAACAAACTGAATAAGAACCAATCGGCAAAAATTGTAAATGATGCATTAAAGCTTATGAACAGAGGCCAAAAGATATTCTCACGGACGTTTTCTTCGATTTAAACAGTCAGGTTGATTCTGTCAGCAGGCCACAAGTTGTATCAGTTAGAAGAATAGGAGTTCAGAAGTCAGACAAGACTGTTGCCCGGCCCATCGGGGTAACACTGACTAATTCAGATGACCTCAAATCGGTACTCAGCAGATCAGCAGATTGGCAGAAGCAATCTTCTCAAGAATACGTGTATCTAATTTCTTCTCGATTACCTTAGTGCATAGTTTGTCAGCGAGATAAAAAGGCGTATTGAATCTGAACCAGAGAGGTGCCACTACATCAAGGACAGGCAAGTTATAAGTTTTGATAAACGCTTATCTTCTTCAGATAATATCAACGTTTTTCTCCACTAAATGCAACAGGCTGTTCACGACTTGTGCAAGAGGATTTTTATTCAATTTCATAAGAGCGGATTCCGTAGCCTCAGATGAACACGAGATGTTGGCTGTTTTGATGATTTTCTTTATTTCTGACTGCATTTCCTGTTTTACTGCGTTGAGTTGATCTAATGAAAAATCCATGTCAAACGATCAGTGCTGAGAAATGTTGACGTGGCGAGTATCACTTATACTGATAACGATTACTGATAAGCGAGCTAAAAAGCAGTGCGAATACAAAGTGGTTTACTGCGAACTGGCAAAGTGGTTTACTGCGAACTGACAAAAGGCGAACCGTTAAATGTGATAAATTATGCTGATTTATTTGTGATTTGCTGTGTATACGTATATTGCGTGTGTATTCACTAGAGTGATTGCATTCAAAGAACTCTACAACTTTAGTAATTGGGCTAAGATACAAAGATTGCGCAATTAACTGTTTTGAGTCCACTTCAGTTTTTAGACGATAACTGCCACTCATATGATTTTTCTCCCATTTTAATGCCATACAAAGCTGGACAGTTTTCGGTTCATATTTGGGATTATATAATTTAAATAAACCTATCTATTTAGGTATAATGAATTTGTATTTGTTATATACTGTTTTAAGGCCCTTAGATGCCAGCCGTTGCCAGGGCTATACTATAATTAGACCAATAGGGCCAATCAGGGGGAAAGATATAATTTGGCCCCAACCCCAAAATCTATCAAATTCTATTGCTAAATTGTCTCTCTGCTATCTAAAATATTTTGAATTACCAAAGAAATGTAGTCTAACGTACAACAAAGTAGTAATTGAATGCACTTTCCTATTGGTATAAACACACATGTACATCGGGGCAGTACTGAGTTTCTTTAGTAATGAGATAAATTAGAAGAATATGTGGTGTAGTCGTGAAGTATTATTGGGTCTCATGGAAGAATCTGATTGTTTCAAAATTGTTTTCTCTCGAGTCTACTTAGGGAAAACAAGAAATTTTGCAAATGGCACATTATATAAAATTCATGTTAAACTTTTTTGTCCGATTGTATCTGTACTAATTTAAAGTTGTCTTGGAAGAAACATATCGCCCATGTTTGCAACAAAACACGAAGTGGCATTGCCCAATCGCACAGTATGAGAAATGTTGTAGCTCAAAAAGCTTAAGAGATGTGCATTAAAGAATAAAGATTGATTAAAATTGAAAATTTCCAATTGTTTAACGATTAATTAAGAATCATCATATACAAATAAATGTTTAAGAAGTAGATTCTTTGATTTTCTCTGTTTGAATGCACACATATCAACAGATTAATCTCTGGGAGCCAGCATCACATGAGCACCATTAAAAGTGGGTTAAAATATGTTCAACATGGATTTATGGATAAATCACGATATTTTTCAAAAACCAAAACACTACGATAAAGGTGTACAGCAATAACAAAATAAGAAATTGAAAAGCTGCTCAGTGGTTTTCATAAAAGTGCCAGGCTAGTGTTAAGTTCACTGTTGCCAAAGTATCCTGCAACATCTCTGTCTCTGATATCTGCCTCAATAAAAAGCTCGAAAAAGAAGTCTCCATTCAAAACTCAAAAATTTATTGAATCATAAGTAACTCGAGTGCTTTTTTACTGAGCGACATCGATTTGTGATGATGTCCATGACAACGTTGAAAGCTATCGAGAAGACAGAGCATCCCACCATCAACCAGCCACCCTGAGAATAAGAAAGGAATTCCATCACTAAAAGAGCTACTAAGTGTCCAACATAAACCGCCAACATCCAAAATATCATCCAAAGAGATGCTGCCTGTGACCTGCCCTTTCTTGTGAACCTCTGCCAGGTGACGCTGACATGCGTCTCCTCCAATGCTGGAAGTGAGGCGATGGCAATCGAAATAGATCCCAAGCCGATGAGGAAATTTCCTGCATATGCAGACTTCGGGACAGCAGTGTAGAGACGGATCATGCGCTCATCAGGGAAGGTGAGAAGGAGGCCGATGGTGGAGGAGCAACCCCCTGCTATCATAGCGCGGTAGCTGCTCAGCCAGCCCATCTGCAGGATGAAACCTACCCCAACTGCTCCTATGACAAGGGATAGAAATAGGATGAACAAGTAGCTCCATCCCTCATCAACGTTCATTCCGAATTTGTCATGGAAGTAGGGCGTAGTGATTGCGGCGGTGTATCCCTCCAGCAGTGTCACCAGGGCTGTTGCAGAGAGAGGAAACACAAGCATCCATGTCAGCCCCTTTTTGTTGGAGTCTTCTTCATCAGTGGATTTCGTTTCAATTGCTTCCATATCCGGAAATTTAGATTGAGGGCTTTGGAGGGCATCAGTGTCTTTGTTTTCCTCTGTTTCAGCTCTGATGTACACTGGATCCGAGCTCCGTGGCATGAAAAAGAAGTTGTACAGCCAAAAAATAGCACAGATAAAGCTTACAACAAAGTAAGGCTCGTTGAAGCCGAGAGCGCTGTAGATAAAACCGCTCATCAGAACACAGAGCCCGCCACCAAGATAGTTCATGCTCATTTCAAGTCCGACAGTGAAGTTAAGATAGTCAGGAAACCAAGCTTGGCAGCACTGGACGGTGCCTTTGCCACAGAGAAAGCCAAGGAAGCCGTGAATGGCACGAAACAGTATCATCAGAATTGTCAGCAGCAAGTTCTGGTCGGTAGGGAGATATTCCACTACACCTTGAGCTGAAATGGATTTTCTTAGAAACCGCATACATACCTTATAAAGTTCTATATCACAAGTCTGCTAATTTTTACGAATATGTATGCTGATATGAAACTAATATTTAAATCAATATTAAGTTTTTTGAAACGCCCTTTTCGCCTAAATGTATCTGAAAGATGGAGTCTGACAAATTAAACATGATGTTAAGAGTTTTAAAACCAAGAGTGGGACAGCCTGAATTAAATCTAAAAGGTTAGCACGGTATTCTCTGAGGCTGGTAATGGATCCCACTGCACAGCGATGAGAAGAGGTGCCGCACAGTTGACATCCATTCAGAGCTCCGAGGTTAGGATGTAAAGGTGTTCAGTAAGTTTACCTGGGTCTACAAGTTCTGCAATATTGAAGATTCTCCATCCACTGTAGTGTTCCTTGCAACTTACGAACACTGGAAGCATGCGGAGATCAAGAGGCTTTTGGCCCAATATGCATCATGGACAGAAGCAAATTAAGTCTGTTCAGGTGATATGATGAGTCAAGTAATAGCAGCTTTGCCTGCTCCAACTTTTTAATCATTTCTAGGACAATGCTCTTTACTGACACAAACACTGAACTGACTCAGCGAGGGAGACTCATATCAATGCATACCAAGATTGTAGATCACACAAAATTTTTAACCGATTGCAAGCTAAAGGGATCTTATCTGGTCACATCTCTGGAACTTTTCTATTTTGGTCGCAAAATTCTCCAGATTGACTTTCTTAAGCAGGAGCATAAATGTAAAATGAGTGCTTTTGAGATGATGATGGCTGATTGATAAAATTTGACTGATGTCTAGAATTTAGAATCATATTGATTATTGTTAAAATGGTGAGAGCAAAACTCGAAGCTGCACTGCCTGAATGATTTACCCATACATACTCTTAAGCTCTGAGAGCCATAACTTGAGATCACCTCAACAAATATATTCTTCGCCCCTTAAATCGTTATTCTGCCGGCCCAGATACCACGGCTCAAATGAACGACTTATTGCTGAATATCTTTTGATGCCATAGACTAAGATGGCTTGTGATTAAGATGACCCTTGATAAAGGCAAGTAGCCCGAAGTAGGTCTTAGCAGCTTCATCTGAGTGAGACTTGAAAAGTGCCTAAGATGGCTTGTAATTAGGATGACCCTTGATGAAGGCAAGTAGCCCGAAGTAGGTCTTGGCAGCTTCATCTGAGTGAGACTTGAAAAGTGCCTAAGATGGCTTGTGATTAGGATGACCCTCGATGGCTTGTGATCGAGATGACCCTTGATGAAGGCAAGTAGCCCGAAGAAGTTCTTGGCAGCTTCATCTGAGTGAGACTTGAAAAGTGATAACATTATCAAATTCAACAGTACCAGAACTGGCACTGGTGTCTCAGCCCAAACAAACCGGCACACCTGCACAGTTGACAATGATCGCCGCCATAGTGCTCAGCTGGACAGAGCGAAGGGAGAACTGTTTGGTGTGCAGCAGGTAGTCGAGAAAGTCGTAAAATCCGTTCAGCAGGAACCCTGCAGCAGGCATCATACCGATAAGACCAACGTGGATTTTTGGGATACCTGAAAAGAGAATATGATCAATGCTGCTGACAAGAAAGTACTTCAGTTGACAAAAGAAAGAACTTCTAGATAGTTCATTAAGAAATAAGGTTAATATAGTAAGATCGAAGTTAAAAGCATACGTCATAGTTAAGTATTCAAAAATTATTCTAAGATTTAAACAGTATTCCTTACCTCGGTTGACCAGGTGGGTTACGTAGAAGGAGGAGGATAAAACCGAACAAGAATAGGTGAGAGCCCCTTGTAGACATATCGCCAGAAGAACCTGAGCAGCTCTCAGAGTCTTCTGATTCTTTTTAACGCCACGAATATAGCTTTCCATCTAGTTGATCTTGAGTCACAAATTGAACGGAAACAAAATTATTAACGAAAATTATACCTCAAAACGAGATGTCAGAGCAAATCGAGTCAAAGAGCAGTTCGTACTGAAATCAATCGTTGAAGTGACTGCTGGTCCTATTTGACAAACAGGATCAACGAGATTTTCTGGTTTCAGAGGTTGAGAATAGGGACGCAGGAGGCAAAACTGTTACGTAAGTTATAATTATACCATAAAAGGTCATATTATAATATTAGCTTGACTGACACCAACGAAGTGCATGATCATGTGATCAAAATAATAAACTGCGATAAGTCGCCACTCAATAATCCGGTTTATGATTTTAAATTAAATGTTTATTTCTACAATGTGTACTTGGCTTAGGTCACTGCTGATATCTCAAAAACTTTTGCTCGCTGAGGACTAAATATTGTAGTTCAAACTACTTATTTAGCTGGTAAGTATTAATCACACGACCATTTCACTTAACGAAATCAGAGTCCACCATGCCCCATGATGAACAAGTCCAAAACAAAATTCATCCCGACAAAGAACTAATCTACGTTCTAAAGCAAATAATGTGGGAGAAGATTTCTAGTCGGATAGAGTCTAGGGATGAACGCTGGATTCTGGAAATTGTACGCAGTTTCGCGGGTACCTTCCCTCCTATCTATCAGACACAGTAAAAGTTGGGAGGTTATCAGAGAGTACTGGTGGAGCACTATACGACTGGAGAGATAGCTAGACCTGGCATGCTATATACCATTCTGGTCGGACCAGTTGTCCGACCAGCTGATCGGGGAACAAATAGAAATATTCGGATCGTACCATTATTGGCACGGTATTCGATATATTCTTTTATTCTTCTAAGCAGTGATGACGACCACCGAGCCGAGCCGTCTTTCAGATCAAGTTAACTTTTCCTTGCCAGCATTTTAGACATATCTTATCATGAATATTGAATGCCACAGTACGTGATTTTATGACCCGATGATAACCAATCGCCAAGATGCATTAGACAACATTGTTCAGGTGCTTTAAACATAATTGCCCCTGATATAAAACATGTTTCTTACGCATCGCCGTGTCTAATTGAAGCATTCAAACAGATATCGGCGTGCTTGAAACTTCGGATATTTGAAACTTCTCATAGACGTGTTTCTATAAGCAGCCCAGGGAAACAAAATAGTCTTCATAGTCCTCTTATAAAATTGAGCTTTTCGCTTCGTAACCTTTCTACCAATCAACTTTTTTCGACGAAATTTGACATTTTCCCATATTTCAGAGAAACTATGAAATTGCAGTACGGAGGGATAAAATGTTCTACCTAATATTGCGAAATTTCTAATAAATCGAATAGTCTGATTCTAAAAGGTCTGAATGTGATAATATCTAGAAAAAAACCGCTTCCAGAATACGGTGATTTTCAAGTGTCAACGTCTCCACCCCAACCCCTAAATATTTTGTAAATTAGGAAACCTCTCCCAGACCCTGACTTACAAGATTTTACCTAACCAATACCACTAAACTCATGAATAAACCAACGATTGGAATCGAAAAATAGGAGTAAAATGTAAATTAGCTTTAAAGTAGAGAATCCGACCTTTCTTAGCGCGGAAGACAGAAATAGGAGTAAAATGTAAGTTAGCTGTAAAGTAGAGAATCTGACCTTTCTTAGCGCAGAAGACAGAAACTTTGTGTTCTTGTCCACACCTGACGTCTCGGTAACTTTGTCCCAGATCACTTAGATGGACTCGTCTATGTACGTAACCGAACCTAGGGTGGCGCGAACATGTAACATCGAAATTAGAATTTTTATGATAAGGAGATAACCTTTCATTTTGAGGACTTTTGAAGTTAAATTTTTGTGTGGACCATAAATATGTAATCTATATCAGAATTAAAACGATATCTGAAATCCAACAAACCTGTATGCAGCATCAGGAATGACTACCACAAAGTAATCCTCTGCCTTCAGAACAACAGTGGCAGACACCTCAGCTCCCTCCGTCAGTTTCTTCTTCTTGCCCCGACCCTCCACATTCTCCACTAAACTGGTCTCCATGGAGACGTAGTAAGTCCCTCTGTTAGTCTGTGTAAAATCCAGGACAACTCCCTTTCTAACGTCCCCCACTTTGAGACCCACCTCCGCACACTTCCTATCCACCATACCAGACAGAGCTCCCACCTTCACGTTATACCAGTTCTCCGAGACACTGACCACCTCACACTCCACCACAGTCCCTATCTGCTGGTGTTCTGTCTTGCTAAACATCTCCAACTCGCTGAAATAACCCTCTAGAAGTTTTCCACCTGACATGGACGGTTCTGCTCCCACATCAGAGTGTTTCAGACTGACCAACAGTCGCTCTTTCTCCGTGTCAATGTTTGTTATTTTACACATGACAGTTTCCCCAGACTTGTACACGTCCCTGGGATTGCTCACAAAGCTGTCCGCCAGACAGGCTTTAGGACAAAGTCCAACCAGACCGTTACCTATCTCTACAAAACAGCCGTAGTCCTGGAAATCTTTGATGTAACCAACGACAAAATCTCCGATAGTGAGGTCAGATATTTTTGGCATCTGCTCAAAACTTTTGACCCAATTAATGATGGACGGTTTAGCTGTGACGGTTATTTTCTTCATCTTCTTGCTGATGATGAGAACTTGCTTTATCTTAGTACCGGGTAGGAGACGACTAATATTCAGTTCAGACAGAGTTTTGTAATCGGACAGGTGGTAGAACGGCAGGAACGCCTCTTCTTTGGTAGAATCTAGTTGTACGATAAGACCGTCGTTATCTCCTTTAGATCGAGATAGAACCTGGGAAACATGATCACGTTTAATTGTACCAAGTTCGCTCATAAACTGTAAACTTAATTTGAATTAAAGTGTGTCCGACCTCGTTCCACTTTCGAAATTCACATCAAGTTTACGATCTCTTTCTGGAACCAAATTACCAGGAACTAGGGTTCAACCTAAATTAATTTGAAAATTCAACAACAACCCCAATACTTCAGACAACACTTACAGTGCAAGAGTGGATCTGCCCGCGTCTAGCCCATTTTCCTGTCGTCTCCTCCGAGTTTTTAGTCTCCAACTCCTCCAGGAGATTCAAACTGAGACTCAACTTTTCTTTCTCCGGGTTGACATGGACCACACGGCAAGATAACACCTGTGAGTGAGTCATGAATAGGTGAACCGTATCTCTGCTAGAGGAGCTAGATACAACATTACTGTCCCGTATATAACATCTAGTTCGGTAGCTAAAAACATTCTAAATTTCTTCTTTCCTCTCAGTGTCAGACAATCTCACGAGATTTAGATCAAACGTTTCTTAAGAATTTAGAATGTAAAGTAAACTTTTGATCAGTACACGTTATGTTTTCTGAAGTTTAAATCACGGAACATAACTTGTACTGATTAAACGAAAGTTCAAATCACGGAGCACGGATACTAGGAAACATGGAGTACGTGGAAATTTGAATTTAGATAACCATCACCTACAACTGGCAAGGATTCCGGATCTGCGACAAGGCTTCACAATTCTACACGCTGTCTGTTCACATCTTGACAAATAACAGTTACACAGCAAGCCAACAAAGAGCTACCAAAGTCATGTTTACCGTACCAACATATAATTGCATGACAGAGGGATGCGCGCTCGGGCGCGCACAAACATGTGATCGTTGAATTCTACAAACATGTGCCGCGTATTTGGGTGATGACAAATGTTCAAGTCAAGCCTCTCCGCGCGTTACGTTCTAGATGCTGAACCTGTAACTGCCCCAGACGGCGCCAAAGTTTGACTGCGCCAATGTTTGACTGTCGTAGAACTATAACTATAAGACGGCGGCAATTTATATATAGCCCCAGACGGCACCACTGTTGTTAATTCATTGTTGCAAAAAGAGATAAAACTTAACGGCCCCAGGAGGCGCCAGAGTTTTACGCTCAGCTCATGATCATTGGGTCTCTTTCACTCGGCAATTTTAGTCCCATCTTTAAGACAACCAAACCTGTGACCACAATACAACATCACTAACCTGACCAATTCTGTACAGTTTCTTTATATCTGCTTCTGTCATTGGCACGTTCGATATGTCACTCGAGTGTACTAAACCCTGAAAACTAAAACTAAAACCCTGAAAACTCCCACGATAAAATAAAGCATCAAAGTCGCCATTTAATCCTATGTTACCCTTTGAAAACGAATAATAAACTAGCAGCCCAAATAAGATTTAAGATATAAGGAGAGAGAAAACTCCGCCAGCGACTTACCCTAATTTTAGCTGGGAAGTTCATTATGATACCGAACTGCTTAATAGCAGCTATCCACCCAGTAACTTGTTGGTCTTTTTCCAGAGTCGCGTATCCGGACACATCAGACGTGCTGGGTACAACAGTTTAACAGTTCGGAATATCCGATACAGATTTATGGTAACATATGAAGACACGGTAATAGAACACATTTTATCAGTAAATAAACGCTTATCTCGAAAACAGACAAGACAACAAGAACTTTTTTTCTGACACGCTGGTTATTGAGGCCGGGTAGAAGGAAAACTCTTGATTTTATCTACCTGTTTTTGATGATGCTGCGTTTCAAAGTCAGGGTCAGTCTACGTTTTGAGGGATCAACAGTTAACACCTTAGCTTTGACCCTCTGATTTTCTTTGAATTTTAGAGAGGGGTTTTTGATGTTGATATCGGCCAAATGTAACTTGGGAACGAAACCTAGAATAGAAGAAATAATTAGCCATAGGACATTTAAAGTAATAGGGCTAGATAACCGTCCATTGTACAACATCAGATTATTTTAATAATAATAATAGTTTTGATTGTTATTTTAACAGAAATCATTTGAGAAGGCACTATCTTTGTTCATCAACTAAACTCGACTCTAGCAACCAAGTTCAACTCTAGAAGTAACCTCGTATGTTATCAGCCAGTTTGACGACAAGTCCGAATTCCTCCACGCTGAGAATAGTAACCATGACGACACTGCACACCTTTATGTCATGGTAGGAGAGGAAGGGTTTGTCCAGGTCCGATTGTCGGAGTGATAGTTGAACCTGGCAGATAGAGAGCTATAATTAGAAGTTGCGATTTCCACATCTGTTTTCTTACCTACGTTGATTAGGAAACACGTTTTTTTACAAAAGTTAGGATATATTGACAGTTAACATTTATAAAATAGCTAACAAAATCTCAAGCTGAACTTTGACTATCAAAAAACAAAGCTAGCTTGGGCATGTTTCAAACCAGGTTATCGAGAATCCTGAATCCCATAACCCTAGCTTTGTGTTTAGTGCCGACTTTGAAGTTAGCGCCGACTTTCTCTACTTCTTTATCTTGTAACTTCTTCAGATGAACAAATCCAGTAACATCTGAAGTTACTGTAATTAACTGCAACGCCGTACATCACTTGATGTACATTAAACCGTGAAAATGAGGAAAAAGTCAGAGAATTTTGTACAGAAGAAATGTATGGTACTAGATCTCAAAGGCCTCTAAACTTTTAAGAGTTCGGAAACTAAAATTGAACTTTCATTGAACAGACCGTTTTCAAGAGAAATGTAAACTCCACGTTTCGTGACTCTCACAACTTCCGCATCCTCTACGGCATCTCCTTTTTTGAGGAGATTGCAAGGAGTTTCCATGGCAACGTGACAGTTCAGTGTACTTAGCAACACCCTCTGACAGGAAATGTAGAGTTATGTTCCTGATGTTCCTTGCTCCGTAGTTCAAAAGATAATATCATTACACAACGGTATATTGGTAAAGTTTAAACGTGATAACAGTGGACAACATTTACCTTGTTTTCAGGATTAATGAGGATGACTCTAGCCGGTAGCTTCCTTTTTAACGGGTACACTTCCTGAACTGCTTTGTCGTTGTACATGTCTTTCAGGTGTATTAGGTGTACTGATCCCTGTTACATAGAGTGTGTGAAAATAAAGAAAAAACGTAAACCACGTTCAAATTCTTATTAAATTTCAAGATAAAAAGGTCCGTACCAACAGAACAGAAGTGAGACCTCGATTTCCCGGGCCTCTCGGGGGAAATCGAGGGACACAGTAAATAGAGGTAAGGTAGTTAAAGGTTTTACTGTATTCAGAAATATTGGGGGAAGTAAAAAGGCCCGGTAAATCGAGGGACACGGTAAATAGGGGCACGGTACTGTACTGGTATAAGATCAAGAACTTTACAATAAGATACTGTTATATAAGATCAAGTTGTTTTCACAACACAATAAAACACCCCACCTGAATACAAAACAAGAAAACACCCCACCTGAATACAAAACACAAAACAAGAAAACACCCCCACCTGAATACAAAACACAAAACAATAAAACACCCCACCTGAATACAAAACACAAACAAGAAAACACCCCACCTGATTGAATACAAAACACAAAACAATAAAACACCCCACCTGAATACAAAACAATAAAACACCACACCTGAATACAAAACAAGAAAACAATAAAACACCACACCTGAATACCGCCCAGGAATGTGCACCTGATACCATTAGCCGCGTGCTTCTTAACCGTCACATTGACAAGATGTCCTGGGGATAGACTGGAGAAGGTGGTAACCGTCTTGTCTGACAGTGCTTTAGCTGTTCCTGCCTCGTATAGTCCTGGAACAGAACAAACTTAGAACTGGATAGAAGGAGAGAGGGTAGTGTGTCTAGATTAGACAAAACAAATGTTCTTACGTACATAATCCTTGAAGTAGAAAGAAATTGTTCAAATTTTAGTACAGTGAACCTCGACCTGAAGAAGTCGCATAGAATTGGCGGATCTGGGATCGAACCCCCTACCTCCTGCATAATTGTATTCTATGGCTGGGTCATTTTGCATAATTCTAATGTTTACCACACCTATATTTTCAAAAATATGAGGTCGGGGAAGATACCACTAAACAACCCATTCTTGCTACTCTGTACAACCTGCAGATGTCAGGTCTAAGCTACACCCACCTAAAATAAGGTTACCATCGTTAACTGTCTTCACCACAACACTGACGATATCACACTTCTTCAGAGACAAATCTCCCTTGTTTAGAAAAGCGGTGACACCCTTGATTCCCAGGTTTACCAGGTACCCGTACTCCTCCACACTGTTTATCACCCCTTGTAACACCTGGGTGTTGTTAGTTGTTATATTGATTAGAAAGGAGCTGAGGTTATCAATAAGAATGTGTTCTGCACACGTACATTCATAGACCATAGTATCCACGAAACACGGTAACCAAAAATGTTAAAACATGGAAAACATATAAATTGGATTGGGTTCTGAAAGCTTGGAGATCCAGATTGCAATAGATGCAAATTTCGGGTGCAAAAGTTAATGCACTGAATGTAATGAAATAGGTTGCCACAATTACAAACCATATTTTTGTTGATATCTTGCTTCTTGACCGAACAGTTGATTATCTCAGGTTTTGTGGTAAGGTTGACTTTCTTGGTCTTGTTAACTGTAGTCACTTCCATCACGGAGCAGGTCAGGTATTGTCCGACTTTGATCACATCACATAGATCTAAATCTTCCTACGGTTTTAGGTCTGCCAGATCGTGGAATATAGCAACAAGACTTTTAAAATATATAGCAACAAAACTTTTAAAATATATGTGCCCTTTAAACCTTGTTGGCACCTCTTCGTCAAAACTAATTGTCACTTAAACTTCTCTGTAACTTGTATGGTTGACAGCTACCCTTTTTACAAAGGACATGTTAATGAATGGCAAACCTGCTCGTTATCGGAGAGATCATCTTCGTCTGTGTTATTATCAATAGCTTGGTTGAATTCTTCGCTTATATCGGTTCCTATGATCAAAGATACTTGGACATAATTTCGGAAATGTACTGCAAATTTAAAAATAATTTCCAAATCGGTGGATGATTTTTCGAGAGCCAAATAAGCATTCAGTAATCAACTTAAAGCGTGCTTAGGGCCGTCAGCAGAAAAAGCAGTAGTGAGCCAAAAGAAGATATATACAGTTTACTTTAAATTAGAACAAAATACCTCTTATAAACCCAGTTAATCCATTGGGAAGACTGAGCACTACATCTATTTCACCCACTTCAGTTACAACTCCAAGCATCAGCATGCCGGGTGACAATTTCTGTTGATCAATAAGTTTGATTGATCATTTGCAAATTGTGGTGAAGCAAAATTACCAGGGTGTTATGGACAAATAATGAAAAATAATTCATCGTAACTAGGGGAGAGGATAATATGACCACGATTTTTTAAGGAAAACAATAATTTTAGGGAAAACAATAATTCTATTTGTACGGCATTTTTATTTGACCATATGCCAGCCTACATTAGGGTGCCATGGTCAAAAAATTGATGACTAGGTTAAATGTGATTAAATATTGATCAAATTATGATGGTCATGACCAGTTTTTTTGACCACTGACCATTGGGCAAATTTCAGGGTATCATGGATATTGTCAGTGCCTTACCCCCACCCCCTGACTATTGTTTAAATTTCAAAATTACTCATAGTGAAATTTTCAAACTAAAATTGGTTTGAACATAGTATGAACAATTGTATAAACATAGTGAAAATGTTGGGGTGTCAGTTGCCATAATCAAAATCAGTAGCCATGGTGCCAATGTCATGGTTGATGGTAAGTGCCTAATCCGATCCTCCTATGCAACATTCATTGAAATTGCTGTAAAAGCTGTCAACAAAATATTTAGAACTGGAGATTAACAAGATTTTTAAGATACAAAACCTTGTAAGACAGATCTTCAAGAGGTTTCCCCAAATCAGAATCTTCTTTTGGCTTCTTGGCTTTGGAAACTTCAAAAACATGGTCTGCATTTTCTTTCTGACAAGATCCATTTGTTATAATTATGTTATATAATGTCTGAACTCTGTAACTCATTAACCATGACATTTAAGGATACCGAAAATTCCATTGTCAAATTATAATCAGCAAAATCTTGACTAGACTAGTTTTGTATAAATCAATGTAATGGGTAACCTAGTACCTACAGACTACGTAAAATAATTTTGCACGCCCATACTTACAAAAATGTTATCTGATTCAACTTTCAATGGCTTTGTTTCTAGTTTACTAGTTTTCTTTCCTCTCACAAAATCAACATCTTCGGACAAGAGCGCAATCCTTCTTTTCTTTGACACTTTCTCCTCGACTGTAACTGTTTTATCAGACACTGCCTTCTCTTCGTTTTTGGATGTATTCTTGACCATTTGAACACTTTGGTGGTAAAGTTATTTCTTTTCAAAGGGCACCCGAAATAATGAAGCAATATCAATCATAAGTTAAATCTATATACATGCTATATGCAATCTATATGTCAATAGATCTGCCTCACACAAAGAATTTTACCATCTTGGGGCTAAATGTTGGAACAACCTATCACCTGACCTTCGAGCATCATCAGATATTCTCTCCTTTAGCAAAGCATACAAGAACCAACTTCTTCAATCTGCCTTAGAAGATCCTAATTATGTTATTAATAACTCATTGAACTACCTTTATAATCCTACACATAGTATTCAAGATCCTCCAACTCAGTGATTCTATCTAGATCTCGTGCATATTTACATTTTATAAGTTAGTAACTTATTAGAAGAGCCTCTGTTAGATTCACTCTCAATTCATTTCAACCTAGTCAACTTAAAAGCTTGAAATAAGCAATGTTAAAGTTATGCCTACTTCTGTGCACTTTACTACAACAATGTACATGTATACTTTAAACAAACTCAACCAGTTACCCAAGGTTATGTATATAATGATATGTGATGACATGCTTTTTTATGACATTTTGATGTTAACTGTTAGACTGAACCAGTTACCCAAGGTTCAATATGTTGTATTATTAATTTTTTTCAGGTCTTTATGTCAATAGTTAAACCGACATGACAATAATATGATTTAACATAATACAGGTTTTCGTTATTTTTACCTACATTTATAGATTATTCTAGAATACAAATATTTTTTAATCTACATGGTAGGAGATTATAAGAATGGGTTAACTTATTTCATGGGTTAATTAGTTCATTTGATATGTTTTTATTTGCGGAATATATAGAAAAACTGGGTCAAGTAATATTATTATGCAACAATATAATTGTTGGGTTGTTCTTATAGTTTGTCGAGTATAGATTATTCAACCAAAGTTTGATGATATTGATATTGGAATATACTTTTTCTACTGAGTCTGGGGCATTTTTGCATAATTGGTTACTGTAGGATTAATAATGATTTGATTGAAATTATTCATTTAGTTGGTCATAATATGATTACCAATATTCTAATATAAATTTGGCTTTAGTTGGGTGCCCCATCAAAAGAATGTATTTCTTACTGGATGCACCCTGCATCACATGAGCAGCTTCTTATATTGATAAATTATTTAATCTAGAATTATATTGTGATGCAAAATGTTCTAATTACAAATTACAATACTGCAATCTAACTTTTGGGGCAACCTTTACATTACTTTAAATCCAGGTAACGAGAAACTAAAACTTAGCAACACCATTGGCTTTCTACCAGCCTAACAATAATAATAATAAATAAATAACAAATAATGATGCCAGCATCATCACAACTAATCTCCCAAAGTTTCTAAAAATTTAAATTCAATCAAAAAAGCTAAAATACAAAAAATTCAAAATTTTACTTAATGTTAATATAAACCTTTTTCTAGCTACAAAAGGGTTATCTTTGAGAAGGGTATCATGCATCATTTTATTCTCTAAATAACTTCCACCCTAGATAAGATTTAAGACCTCATCAGAAATATCCCAGAAGTTCCCACCACCACCCACAAATTCCTAAATCTTAAATTGTGCTTTTAAACATCTCAAGATTAGATTTAAAAACATCTAGATTTAATGCAGTCTTCACCTCTATGGGTAGCTTATTCCAAAAAGACATTACCCTATCATTCAAAAAATTCCTTCGAATACGATTAATTTTGTAAACTCTACTCTTACCTGGCTTACATACCAAATTAACTCCTGATCAACTAAAATTTAAGACCCCAGATAAATGGGATGAACCCTGGCTAACTTTATAAACCTCAATTAGATCTCCTCTCGAACGTCTCTCAGCGAGAGTAGTCAGCTGTAGAATCTGCAGACGCTCAGAGTAAGGAAGAAGGCCTACCCCTTCAATAATTCGAGTAAAGCGTCTCTGGACGCTCTCAATCCTCATTATCACGATGCTCCGGCCACAACGGCTATGCCGGAGAGCACCGTCATAAGGGTGTGCCAAATCATCATAAAATATGGGACAAATTTGCAAGATTAACTGAGCGACTAGCCAAATTTCGTGTTTGGTTTATTAACTTTACTATTTATTTAAATTTATCAGCCATACTTTCACAAATTGCTCTCATTTAGCCCTTATACCAGGGGCTCCACTTAAGGGCGCATTTTTATCGCCGAGGGATGGCATATTGGCTAGACCTACAATGTTACGCCACTGTGGCTTTCAGGTTCAGAACAAATAAAATTGTTGCTGGGCCATTATCCAGCCTTAAATGGAGAATAAAATAGTAAATAGATACATACAATAATTTAATTAGAAAGTTTATATCGCTACACTAATTGTTGGAATTAAATTGAAATTAATTTCATTTACTGGCACTTCTTTCAAGTTCACTTTTCCCTTAAATCCTCTAATTGCTATAAGTGTTGCTTTAAGAAGGGAAAATTCAAGTGAAGTACGCCAGGTCATTTGCCTATGCAATCTTTTCCCTTGACTCAGCTGAATGAACGGGAAAACGTGATAGAGGGTTAAACGAGGTGAGTTACTGATAAAAGATCACTAAATTCTTCCAGGGTACTGGTGTTGAATTGAAATAAAATTCGCAGCAAAAATTTAAACTACACTGTAGTCTCAAGTTATGGTGAAAAGCTGCTTTATTGTAGACAGCTTAGGAAAATTGGCCATGTCATGCCAAAGACCAATGCAACCCTTAAGAAAAAATTTGTTTTTTACTTAAATAAATTATTATACAGCACATTATGATACAGCAGTTACCCCATGTAAAGATAAAAAATAAAGAGCTTTATAAAAATATAAAAATTTTTTTAAACTATTTTTTTAACTATTTTATTTTTTTAAAACTATTTCAACACTACAAATTAAATACATTTATTGAGGTAGATGGAAAACAACGACGGGCAAAGGGGGCCCTACGAGAGGGACCCTGCCAGTCATGACATGAATGACATGGATGCGGATCAAGAAGAGAAAGCACCAGACATCGAAGATTACATCGCATCACCAAATCTGCTAGCTAAAGATGGCTCTTGTAATG
>JH153789.1:168255-183504 GCA_000226015.1 Mnemiopsis leidyi | reverse complement strand
ACATTAAATTTGATGGGAAAAATCACACCTTTTTTTTGGCTCGGTGGAGAAACAAGTCTTTATTTGACTGTTCTTAGTATAGCTTATGTTTTTCCGGCTTGCTGGCTCTTTTTATATTGATCTTAATCTATATTTGTATCTGCGATAATGAAATTTCTTAATTTGCATATATTGTCTTATAGACCCTCCAATTTTAGGGCTCGTTATATCGACTATTGATACCGTTTATTGCACGGTTAATTTTCAACCCGCCGTTAAGTAATGGTAAAGTAAAATTATTATTAAGTCCGTACATGTTTTATTATAGGCGCTTCTGACTAGAATATAATTGACGTGTGTGCTAGTTACCCATTATAAGGGAACTATAAAGAAGACGAATTTATCCTGCAATTTAAGCTCATTAACTACAAATAAAACGTTCGCGAACAGTCTGTCTTCGTGGGAGTAAAGCAGAATACCAGACTCGTCAGAAATAAGTGACAAGATGCAAGATTGGTGAGCGGCATGATAGTTATATAGTTGTGAGACAACCTGGCCCAAATTGAATGAGCGAAGTTTGATTTGATCTTTGCAGAAATGCAAACAACCTTGTCGATTAGCGCCTAGGCCCTAGACTATTTGTCCTTGTTAGTTGTAACTTTTATGTCTTATGATATACGTTCTAGAAACATATACAAAATTAATCTACCGATTATGCGCTTAGTCAATGAAGACACCGTGGTTGTTATGAAAGGAAACTAAAAGTATCCAGGATATCTACTCTACTTGAGGCCAAGCAGTATTTCCTGCTTTTCCCAGTCAGACGTTAATAATCTGACTGAAGACTGTATACTTTATATCAAATTATGATAAAGTCCGAATTTTCACCCGGATCTCTTATAACACGATTTTGCAGACTGCTATTCTTCATTCACTCTAACTCTTAGTTTATCATTCGTTACTGTGTTTGAGTTTAAAGTTTTGGACATATTTTTGTGAAAATTCGTTTAGAATAATCACCATCGACCGTTGACGTCTTCCAAAACTAAATTCAGTTCTGTCGATTTGAGTTTAGAATGAATTATTGAAGCTACTTAAGCCCCTTATAACTATCTTCCTTACAAAAATTCCGCCTATACCCCCCAGCAATTTGAAGGATTGAAAATCTGCAGACTCTGATAACTAATTCTAATCTAGTTTCACTAACCCTATTTTCTCAACTGAATAATGTAATTGTGTGCCTTGCCCAATCAGCAGATCTACATATTTTGGACTATGACCTGTGACTTCATTTGAAATTCCTATACCTTACCTGAACTTCGGCGGTACTGTCTACGAACTGCAATTATATTTCATCCAATTGTCCACCTTTTAATTTGTCTGTTAGTCTACATTTCTGTAGGTGTATCCGAACACCACTAAAGTCCGCTAGATAACATGACGCCAACACAACCGTGTCGAGGGCTAGGTGGCATCACAGGGAGTAAATTCAGTGCGGAGGGTTAGGCACTTTATTAGTTATCACTGCTACGAAACTGCGGTTACACATAGTAGTGCGAGTCACAAAAATTTTAAACCATTTTTCTATGTCACTTTCTTTACCTACTGTGTGTTATTACGCTGTCCTGGATTAATTCGATGTTGTTAGTTTTACAACTTCATTTAGTTTATCTATCGGTAATTTTTCCTGAAAAGACGAATAATGTTGATCAATTTTTATTTTTTGTTATTTTTCTGCAACTTAGATATCTTGTATTGATTGAAACACCTCCATATTCAAAGGATTGGGATTCCGCAACTGAGCAACAGAACTCAACAGAGTATCAGCAGTCGAATCGAACAAGAATTAACAATGTCTTCAACCGCAAGCTTCTTAACCTGTCATCTAAACCGCAATTACCCAATAAGTTAGCAGCATTAAATGTGTAAGACTTTTGATCGATTTTCAGGAAGACTCTGTGTATAGTGGTGCTGTCAGTCTAACTCCCAGAATATTTTAACATTTCAAAAGCGGTAATCTTGTTTACAAGGGCCCCTTGTATCAACCCCATTCTGGGATATCATTTTAAAAGTCCAGGTCCCAAACTTCCCGCACACTTTGTGATGGAAATAGTCGTGACCATGCAATGGAGCAGGGAGGGGGAGCATAAATCCTGCAGAGCTCGCATGGTCGAGATATTATGTTCCAAGCTCCTAGGTTTTAAAAGTTTCTGCGTAGTTTTAAATCATTGCCCTAGCTGGTTCTGGATGCTGCTTTTTGCTTCATGCTGGGACAAGGCCGAATATACTGCCTGCTATTGTTCGTGCTTTTTTTTCGTTTGTCTATGAGAGCAAAATGGCCAAGGCGGGACTCGGGAGTGTATCTCCTTGATTCGATTTTATAGCTTAATATATGATCTCTCATCAATTTCATTTTTTTGATTTTTCCCATAGCTCTGAATGTGCCGGGTTGTCGTAAACCCTGAATTGCAGACTTATATTTTATCTGCAAATGAGCTATCCGACTTAGATATTATAGTATGTATGATTTGGTCGATGCCTGTATTTGTTGTTGGATTTAAGATGTTTTTGGGACAAAATGAGGGCTTAAAAGACCTGTAGACAGAGATTGGTAGATTGATTAGCAAGATTACATAATTTTTCCTAGAATAGATTGATTAGATCTTAATTTAGGATTGGATTTCAAAACAATTATGGCTTCGCGGTCGCGCATCATGTCATCAAAATGATACAGTTATAGTTTACTGAAGACATTTATATACTTATATTGTAACTTTATTTTGTTATATTTAACCCACTGTTCTGTAGAGACCTCTATGCAGTCTCTTAGGGATGGTCTCCAGAAACTTGCTCCAGCTGTTGACCGCAGTATCCCTGGTCTTGATCGGTGCTCCGCTCGACGTATCTGACCTGCCCCTAGATCAGGACCCCTCGCCCGGCACTGAATCCCCCTATGAGCATTCTACTACATTCGAGTATTCAGTGGAGCCGACCGAGATAACAGTAAGGGGGCCCATACCCTACTTTTTGTAGTCAAAGAAAAAATTATATCATTCAAATCAAAATATCGTCCAAACGTTTGTTCGAAAAATTTATTTTAAACTTACATGCAAAAAATTAAGTTCAAACTAAAGTGCAAGATTAAACATTAAACTAAACAGGATTAAACATTAAACAGGATTAAACATATTGAAGTCTTACTACAGAAATGTAATGTCAGACTGATCAAAGGCCAGCAGTAATAAAAATGTAAAGTTTGAAAGGTGTTATTAAAAGGTAAAATAAAAACGTTGCATGATTAAAGAATTCTTTCCAGTCCATAAACTGAAGCCCATAAACGGTTCTAATCCGAAAAATGATGAAGAAAGTGTCAGTAAGAATAAAATTGTCTGGAATAAACAACAACACTCAGTACACTCAGAGAATACAAAAGAAACAATATCTTCAGACTCTGCCGATGCAGAAGAGATCGAAGATAAAAATGAAAATTAGATTGCATCCTGAAAGGATCCACATGCAAGATTCTAAAAAAAGAGGCACCGGCTATTGACTTTATCATAGCTGCCAAACATGCAAATCAAAATTCAATTACTCCAGAAATGTTACTAATTTGAAGAGCAGCATTTAAATATTTTTTGTTTTTTTAAACAATTGTAACTTTGCAGGATGAGGGACCTGACCAGATTAACGAAAGACCGTTGGAATACATAGATAAATTGTATGATATGACTCGTAACCTCGGTAGAGAGGTACGTTATAAACTTTATTATCTTTAATCTTAAGAGAAGGAATAAACGTAGGAGGCCAGTGTGCAGCAAAAAGTCAGTCAGTTGAATGATTTAAAGTATGCTTTCTTATAATCTAAGTCTAAAACTTACCTCTTCTCAGGCTATATTGTCATGTAGAATTAGAGGAACACCACCCATGAATCTCTACATCCTACACGACAGGATTGCAACCTTTAAAATGAAGAATAAAAAGAGAAATCTTCCTTGTGAAACGTGAGAAAGTTTAAGTGCTGTATGAAAAGTGCTTTTCTTTAATCTTTATAGAAATGCATGGCGTTTTCAATCATTTCTTTTTTCTGAAAGTATGAAATTAGGAGATAATTTGTATTTTCATGGGTTACATTCTGGGACACAATTTGTTGTAGATTGCAAATCTAAATTCAGAAGGTAACAAAGAACTGAAGTGTACTTGTACCACAGGATATACGACCCGGACAAGCCAGACGAGTTAGCCGTGGTTTATAGATTGGAGAACCTGCAAGAGAAGCATGAAGGCGTTTACAAGTAAGTGTTTATCATGAATTATAATATGTCAAGTCATACTTTCCTCATGCTCCTGTAACATGTTCAATGTCGTTTTTTTTTCGCAACTCACTTAATTCTACTATATCATAAATTTTCTGATCATCGATTTGACATATTAATTTTTCCACATTTTCTAATTTTGTTGCACGAAACTTCTACACCATAGACCCAAGCCTTCAACACAATAGACCTAAGCCTTCTACACCATAGACCCTAAGCCTTCTACACCATAGACCTAAGCCTTCTACACCATAGACCTAAGCCTTCTACACCATAGACCTAAGCCTTCTACACCATAGACCTAAGCCTTCTACACAATAGACCTAAGCCTTCTACACAATAGACCTAAGCCTTCTACACAATAGACCTAAGCCTTCTACACCACAGACCTAAGCCTGACTTAACACAAAGTATTCAGTAACCGTTACGTCCCACCAGATGCCAGGGGGAGTCAATAACTGGTCAAGTAACAGTTTCCACTATGGTCCTTACTCTTGTCGGTAAGTAGTTAAGTTTACTATATGAACCTAGTAGGATTGAAAATATTGCAACGTGCGTGAGTTTTTCCCAATTTTAAAAGATATTTGGGGCCCCTGCTGGAATCACCATATAGTTTTCCCTCTGCAAGATGCCTCTCACCAAGGAAGGGGAGGGGCTGATGAAAATTTAGTCTAGGTCGAAAAAATTATAGAATTTGTGTAAATCACTCTCAAGCTGATTCTCAATCCATACATCCGCCGCGCTGGACTAATGGTAGTACAATCATGTCCCGCCTTGTCAAAGACTACCAGTAACCGGAGAGACTGATACCGGAATAATTTCGCCCCCAATGACATACAAATTTCACTGAACTCAGCAGAATGTTAAGTGTTAACTGTAAAGCCAAGCCTCTCGTAAAATCATCATTTCATTGGGACGTTCAGTCTTTCCGCCCTTTGGAACCTCGGTATTAGGACGTTCGTTGCGCCCTTTACAATTTCGGTATTAGGACTTTACTAACACAGATCATGAAATAATTTCGTTAATTTTATTTATGCTCCAAGTCTGCGAAGACTGCAGCAGCGTCTGTTAGTAGCCTTGTAGGCATAGCTGCATAGGAATTAGTTTAGCGTGTATTTTTGGACCTTTCATGTTATGAGCCCATTATCCTATGACAAATCCTTGTATATATGGTCTCTACAAATTGGGTTTTCATAATGGAATGAGATAATAAAGAATCAGCTACAATGCGTGTTATTCAGAAAAACGTGACAATTCTTCGAAAAAAAAATCTCTCGTTCTTGGATTTTGTATTAATATTGTACGGACCAATTTGATGTCTAATATAATGTTGATATCTAATACGAGAGAAACGATTATAATATCGCATATAAAATCCTTTGAAAATTTACGCTATAGAGATATTATTTGGGATGTAAATGAGCAAAAATTCAATCAATGTATTACTATAATATCAATTCTCAGAATTTAACTATTCCATTGCGTATGACAGACAACGACAAAAAATCCTATTTCCTGATAAAAAGCAATTCGATTTTATGGTCAAATTTTTAATCGCACAATTAGAAGCCTCAAGCTTCTAAAATTAGCAAAATTCAAATTCAAATTCATTAACTAATTTTCTTAACTAATTCAAACATTAACTAATTTTTTAGAATTCCTATAAATACTCATCAGAATGCAGTTAAAAGTTATTGTGGTACCCTTCGAGGTTTCGAGAAAATAATACAAAGATGGCCAATATTGTCAGGCCAGTATAATTCCTGAATCCTGTGAAATTTAGACAAATGTATAAACTAGTGCATAAACTAGATTATAACCTAGCTTATAAACTAGCTTATAAACTAGCTTATAAACTAGCTTATAACCTAGCTTATAAACTAGCTTATAAAATAGCTTATAAACTAGCTTATAAACTAGCTTATAAACTAGCTTATAAACTAGCTTATAAAATAGCTTATAAACTAGTTAATAGCTTCTCTAGTTCTCTAAGGTTGACTCTCTTCAACTTTCAGACCCGTGTGACAGTATAGAGTGCGGTTTTATGGAACAGTGCGTGAATGTCAAGGGTAACGGAATTTGCACGTGCGATTTCGAGTGTTCTGAGACATATGACCCAGTCTGTGGTGATGGAATTACTTACAGCAGGTAACGATGACGTTTCTTAGAGATATTTGATTTTTACCTGATCTAATTTGCATCAAGTTACTCAATTAGATTGCTGATTTTAAATTTAAAGGTTAGCGTGAAAGTAAAATGCTCTAATTATAAGCAATATTTATTAACGTCCAACGTTATGTGTCTGCATTGATAAATTCTTACTTATTGTAAACTCTAACTTATTTGCAGTATGTGTCATCTAGACAGATCGCAGTGTCGAAGAGGAGCTTACGCTGCCAGTATAGAACCGGGCGCTTGTGCTAAAGTTGAAGGTCTGCATTTTGTTTTTACTCATTCCTGCAATATTTTGTCCGACTTTTATATCAATATATAGAAACAGCTTTCCCGTATCTTATGAATAAGTGTATTCGATTAAACCAAATTTTACTAAACAACTCTTATTTCAGTGGTGCCGACAAAAACAAATTTTACTAAACAACTCTTATATTTTCAGTTATGCCGACAAAAGCAAATTTACTAAACAACTCTTATATTTTTAGTTGTGCCGACAAAAGCAAATTGCACACTTTCTGGTGAAGGTCACGTGTCGATGTTTAACGGAGATTATTTCAGTTTCAGAGGTATGTCCATATATCATATGGTATCTGACACTTACATTCTTATATGGCGAATCTACGTGCCTTGTTCATTCAAAAGCACGCCTTTCGAAAAAAACGGTTGATACTCCATGAAATAAAGTCCGTGGTGCAGCAGCGAGACATTTTACAATTTACTTTATTGCTATTTTATGCAAACCTTCGTAACATTTTTTTATTATCAACTCGAATCGCTGCTGTTCCACAATTTGATCTTTTCTGTTGCATTTATGATTTACGTTTCTTATAGAGAAACTTAAACTAAATGTTTCGTCCAGGGTAAAGTACATGGTATCAACTTATTTGCCCTGATTTGTGTTTTTTAACGATCCGGTAAAAATATTAATTTTCAAAGATCGTGGTCCGGTAAAATCAACATCGTTAGGAAAATGTGATAAATTGAATTTCAAATACTCTATTGAATTATTGTTTGTTATTTTTGTCCCTACGACACTCCACCGTGGAACTGCGCTTGCAATATACCCAAATTTTCCTGTTTCTATGACTACACTGCTTCCATACCAAATCCAGAAATATGTTTAGACCCTGAACATGTATCAAAAATAATCACACCCGCGCTTATAACATGCTGAACCGAGCAATTGTGGAATGTCGTTGGGACCATGTTTCTTGTCTCATTAAACCATGTTGACCGCAGATTCTGATTTGTGTGTCCAAATATATTCTTTAAACGTAACTTTATCAAATCAGGTATAAGAGTGCCACCACATTCAGGTAAATAGCCAGTTATGGAAGTGAACTTTCTGGAATGAAGCGGGGGAATGACCATAAAATGGGATTAGATAAAAAGTTATTGCTCTTGAAAAAAATGCAGTTTGTGATTTGACTGGGGTGATTAATTATAGGTGCTTTATCTTTTTTTCCGTTGAATAGCATGAGAGCACGAGATACGGCACTGTAGTTTATCAGAGTGCTTGTGACCAGGACATACACCACGGAGCCGATAAATTGTACAAAATCTCTGCTGAAAAATTCCTGATTCATGATTTTGATTTCTTGATTCATAAAATGCGATGATATATATTGAAAATCGAAATGTTACCGGTGTATGTCTAAGTTCACTGAGGGCAATTAAACTACCCAAGTACCAAGCTAGTATACTACAACAATTGAGATGGCGAGGCAATCAAACCGCTCCCATGTCTCTATAAGTCCTATACTATAGGACAGTGTGTTCAGTGAACTATTTTCCTTGAAAATCCTTCAACTCTCTACTTCTCTTGGTCCAGAAAAAAATGGTGCATGAACAATTCCTTTTCTTTATCGCGTACCCTGTTGCTTTTATTGTTGGTTATCATATTTCAATTCTTTGCTTTCTGTTCAGAAACTTAAAGACAAACTGATTTCTTAAGTTTCCTCTTTCTTCCTGAACGGCAAAGCAACCAAAAGTGCTGTCAAACAGTAAATACCATGAAGCTAACTTTTGTTTTTGGACAATACAAGAAGTCATCATGGAGAGGAAACTTGTCATTTTACTAAGGACTTCGCCTGTAATGATCTGATAAGGATACATTTGAAGTGGCTGAAGAATCATCTCAGCCTGATATTCAGCTACTGGTACTTCTGAGATTGCTTGTTCCAGATCAGAACTTTCTTGTGTCATTACCGAACATAAATTCTTTTCTTGCAATTATCAGTTGTATAGGATAGAGAACCCATCATGTTCAATGTTCAATGTTAGTGGCATGATCATTAAAAATCATTATACGAATGGACCGAGGAAAATGGAAGGGAATTATATCAAAAGATGACGTCAGCAGAATATTGGAATAATGTATATGCATTGAAGCAAATCAGACTTGACTCATCCCAATCGCTAGCACACAGGACACTAAACTAATCTAGAGAAAACGGGAATAATCGGCGAAATAACCTGTCCAATCTCTTTGCTGTTGTCAGAGCTGATATTGCCATCACGATCCACTCAATACAGCTGATCTAACTCACATGATCTTTGAAAACATTAAATCATAAGAATCTATTCGATTCTGATCCAGAATTTTTCAGATTCTTTATAATCAATCATGTAAAATTATGGCTTGTTCCGATACTGATCTAGATTCCTTTATTAATCAGCATCATAATTTCTTAATTTGCTTGCTCTTTAATGATCCTTAAAAACAATCATACTATCTGCTTTGCTCGAATTATACCTTTAGCTTACTGTAAGTTGAAGCAGCATATTAAGCAATTCTGCATCCAGATTCCCTTAAAACCTCATTGTAAATTAAGATCAAATAATCTTCAAATTCATGATTAATTTAAGGTCCAACAGGACTCTCTTTTTGTCACATTTACCACTTGTACATCCCATAAAACACTCATGAGCAGCTGAAAAAGTTATAGGTAATGATGTAATCACAAAAAATTACATTTTACTGCGTTAGATTCCTTAAATTCCGCTTTGTATGCAGAACTGCACAAACTGCAATCATTTCCAAATATAGAGGGAAGTTTTCGTGGTGTACGTGACTTAACGCTTTAAATAAAAATGACTTCTTGGTTTTTGACGATGACGACATAGGCCACCATAAAGGTCGGTGATTATCGCTGAATATTTCCTAAAATCCTATTCAATGAATAGGATGTAAGCTATATTATAAGCCGACCATATTCACAATATATTTAATAGTTATAACATCCAAGATCAAGCCATTAAGATTAGACGCTACAAATGCTATGTAACTCACAATCTGTCCTCGTAGCTAAATAAGATAAATTATAAGGCCATTGATAACCGACTTTTTGCTATAGCCAGGGCATAACAATACCCTAAAATTTAATTAGAACTAATAGAAATAAGTAAAAAAAACCGGAATAATTCGATTACGATAACCGTAAGCAATATTAATTGTGCAAATTTAACTTACATAATAGGATTTCCTTAAAATATATGCACGAGATTAAAATATTTTGCGAACATCTCCAAAAATGAGAGTTAAGTTGCAACTTTTCCAAGTCACAACTTGATGGTATGACATTAAAACCTGCACAATGTGCGGATTGTGCATCGCAGAACTGTAGTCTTTGTTGTAATGGAATTATAATCGTCGGGAATGATTTTCTTTGGAATACAGAGACTTCAATTCATTAAGTATTTCAACACTCTTTAAATCACGTACGCAAACTTGGGGGGGGGGGTGTTGCAAAAAACAGCCCCAACTTTAAAAATCCTGATTAAAACATGGAAAGCAGTTATGTTTATGTGCAGTAACCGATATATAGACACATCAATGTAATCAAATATATTAAATAAATAAATAGGTATCCGCTTTAATTGAATTAAATTGAGATTTTTCATGGCCGCAAAAATTTATTGGCCTGGGCCTATATAAAACGCGGTACTGTTTCACTCGGCTGTCAAGATGCAGGCTTTGAAATTTAATTAGAGTTAATTTTATTACTCAACGAGATAGCTGATATGATAGAAGTCTAATAAATAAAAATATTGAAAACTGAATTACATTCGCGAATTGTCAATTTGCAATCAACTGCACAATGAATTATTCATATTGCACAACCAGGAGTAGCATTGATCTAACTAGACACATGTTACGATCATAATAGATATGTTAACAAATCTAAAACATGTTAACATATCTAAAACATGTTAACATATCTAAAACATGTTAACATATCTAAAACATGTTAACATATCTAAAACATGTTAACATATCTAAATCTTACACTAAACAGTGATTGACTCAGAAGCTCATTAACCTATCACCGCAGGGGCGTGTCCCTATAAAATGGTCGAGGACACACGAGGTGGCACCTTTATAGTGTACGCTATGACAGAGCTTTGTGGTGATGATTCTAAAGCAACATGTCTCAGGTAGCGTTGTCATGGTAATCTGGCTGTCTGGTTCAGTGAATCAATGTTCAACTTTAAATACTGGGCCTATATTTTCCATCTTGTCTCATTTCATTCCAAATTTGATTTGAAACCTAAAGCTTGAAAATGTCTAGATTTCCAAAATTGCACATCAACACATTGCACAACTAAATTCAACCTATAGTTGACAACGTCAACAACAAAATGCAACTTTTTACCACACCATTTCACCGACGAATTTTCGCCCACAACGTTTAACCCACAACTTTTTACTTACACTTATCTTTCGATCCACAATTCGCACAAAATTTCTATCATCTCAGATCTATCACGATGTACGTGGATCGTATCTACGGTTTCTCCATTGAACGAGGCTGGCTTATAAACGATAATGGTCGACGGAGAAACGTCATGCCAGGAGAACAGATAATTCTGGGAGGAGGTTAGAATTGTTGCTAGGTTACGAAAAGTTCAGCGTCCTTATGATTTCGTAGTGTAATTAAGAAGTGACATGATTAGTAATGGTACCCTGGTCCCTATCTTTTATCCTTTTCCCTCTCTTGAGTTCAGCTCACTTCACATGATTCCCTTCTCCACATATCCCCTCTCTCTGTCTTCTATTTTAATTCTTCCTCTTTCCTCTACAACCCCCATACCTCTCCCTCATGTGAATTTCCTTCAAAACTGATGTAGAAGATTAGCGACCCAAAGTATAACCTGATTTTCTCATTACTAGTTACTACTGTCTACCTCTAACCGTTTAGTTTAACGATGTCACTCAAAATAAGGTGCAGTCTCGATTACAAGAATTGGTAAAACCATGGTGGGGAGGATTGAAAACAAGCAAATTCAGTTCTACTACGATGGTCTGAACTACTTCAAAGTCTCCGTACCTCTCGACTTTGTCGAGGTAAGCATTGCAAGTCCTACTCAACAGTATTTTCGGTTTTTCTAATTCTCGTTTCAAATACTTTTTACTTTAATTCATTATTATGTTTACTTTTTTTGCAATTTTATTTTATTCGCCAAAACGTGCGTATAACAGACAATATAATTATCTTACACGGGAGCACAATTTTCAAGATACTCAAAGTCTTAGTTTCGATCTTGTAGATATGTAATTTCGATGAAGAAGGTAAAGGCGACTGTGAACCGTCTAATTAATAGTATTTAAACCACACTTCAGCGTGAAGACGACTTCCGTGGGTTCTGTGGGTCGATACCTGTCGACCATGTCCCCACTAGTATCGGAAGAGATATCAGTACTGTGTCAGACGTTCCCATGCCTTGTAAGTTGCTGAAATTGTATAATTTTTCCCTCTTCTTTAATTATTAGGCTTATGATTTGCTATATGCTCTTACTATAATTCCGTTGGGAAACTTATCAATAGCTAAATTAGCTTAAATTAGTATTTATGCTAGGCCTCAACTACAGGCTAACTAGTAACTACTAGCTTATTACTTTTTAATTACTTGCTAACTATACTTGTTAATCACTTGCTAACTATACTAGCTAATTACTTGCTAATTACCGATCCTCCTCCTCACAGCACTGGGTAGCGAAGAGTTGTGTCGACCTCAGTTCGGATCTCCAGAGTGTACAGACCCGAACATCCCCAGACAAGTCAGAGACGTTTTATCCAACAAGTACGTTGTCTGGAAACTGGGAAAGTTAATGGCAGACTATTTTCTTGAGACGGTCATCATATTTAATCTCGAATGCCGTCTTCGGCTTATTACTGATTTATATTTAGAAGAAGTCGTTTACGTTTCACTTAATCAAATTTATCCAATTTTTACCCTCCTCTCGTTATTAAGTGAAGCTATCGTTTGTCGCCTGATAACATAAATATAATTATAATGAGGGCTTCCACTCCACTAATCCTCATGGCCTTCTGAGAGTGTTACCAACAAATTATCAGTATGTATACTTATTTGTTACACTAACAGTGCAGGTTCCGGAGTTTAAAAATAAAACGTGCTTCCCTGCAGTGAGGATATAGCCCGTTGTGCTACCACAGTTCCGATAGATCTCTACATGGACCGAGCAGTGAAAGACACCTGCGCTTGCGCTCACCGCGAGGATCTGAACTATTGTTTCTGTAACATCCTGTACGTGTACGCTGAGGAATGCAGGCAGTGGGGAGTGGACATCAGCTTAGCTAGCATCGGGGGATATTGCGGTAAGTTTTAGTTTGTTTTTTTGTTTTTGTCGCGGTTTTAAAATTAGATTTTGAAATTAAAATGTTGCTTTCTAGAAGTGGATTTTTTAAAATCGAAGGGTCGGTATTTTTACGTAAATTTATTGCTGTATTGTTTGAAAAATCTGAATAAATGAATATCTTCAGCTAACTCCTTCCACAAGCAAGTTTTCAAAGCAGAAGGACTAGACTTTAAACGTGAGTATTTCTAATACTATAGGCTCAAATAGCAGCACTATAATTATTGAATCAATTTAATCAAATTTTCGGTTTAACTTTTAGTGAAGAAGATACAATATTTCAACTTTTTATTTATTCCGTTTCCTCGTACGTTTTATAATAACAACAACATATTTCAGGACACCGATGGTACTATGCCACGGGTAAAAAACGAGGCCACTAAAATAAAAAACAATTTTAAACGCCACCTGCCGCCACTGCAGTTGCACCAACAGCCGCCACTGCAATGACACCACCGTCTGACATCTTCAAAACGACCACCTTCAAAATCCACCGAGGTTTTTTTCCAGCAATCATCTCAAACAGTAGAAAGTAATACAACTCAAATCACGTCAATTTAACTTATTCTATTACTACATGCAAGTTTTTATCGATGGAAAGTGATAATGACGATGATTGAGGCTGTGTTGATTATGATAAGTTGAAATCATGAAATTTGTTCAATCCTGAAGACTCCCGAATTTTCACGCCCCTCTCGGGCTGGCCTCAAACTTTTTCTGCATTTTTTACGACCGATTTGACAACTTATGCTATAATAAGGGAATTTTTAAATCGACGTTTATTAATTATTTTATTTTTATAGAATTTCCTATGCTGATACCTTCAGAATTTTCTAAATTTTGATCTGCTATAGTTTTCAAATTATATAGGTTTAATATAAATTATTTGACTAATTTGTATGATAGTATCCGTTCCTAGTCTATTGTCTAAATCTTCATTACAATGATTATGAATAAATATATCACTATGATTAACATTGCCCTTATACAGTAAAAGTAACAATAGTTGCTATAGTTACAGTTTGCTATAGCTACTATACTATTGTAAGTGGGATGCCATTGTATATACTATCATATATTATAGCCTAAATTGTTCAAAACACAAACCACTATGGACGAAGCGCTGAAAATTTCACTTTCCTATTAAATGATTTAGAAATTAGACGTCTTTTTAATCTTAATCTTTAATTACCTGGTTCAGAACAGGCGTGAATTTTTGCATTTTATAAACTTATCGAAACTTTCACTAATAGTTAAATAAGTTACACTTAAAAAATTAAAATTTTATTTTCGTTGTTTTTGGTCATTGCTCATTGCCACGTACAATTTTTGCGTCTCGTCCATGGTCCCGAACGCAGGGAATTCCGGTTTTATTTGGACTATTGTGCAGATTAAAAGTCAAACATGGGATTATTTCATAGTTTGCGATTTCAAAGAACATCAGATTTATCATCGAATTTTACAAATCAAAACCTTGTTTCATTTTGATGACATGTGTCAATTCGTATACTTAATAATAATAATATTTACAAGCTTAGATTTGAGCTAAAGATTTTCTAAATTGATGTTAAACTTCGTACTGCTCAAATAATCGTGGCATTACCCTGCGCTCCACAGCATCCAAGCTTTATCAGATAGTCATACTTCGTAGGATGAATGCCGGATTGGAGCAGTTACTCCGGGAAAATCAGTGTGGATTTAGGAAAAACAGGTCTTGCATTGATCAAATTTACTCTCTCCGTACGATAATCCATAACAGTATTGAGTACAATCTTCCTCTGTAGTGAGTCTGTACATCAACTTTGTCGACTTCAAAGCTGCGTTTGATTCGATCAATCGAGAGTATATCTGGAAAGCATTCAACCATTACGGTCTGCCTTGTAAATACATCCGTATTTTGCAAGCTTTTTCGGCGGCACCGTCAGCGCTGTCAGACATAATGGTGAACTCTCTGATTGGTTTGATGTAACTTCTGGAACTGGACAGGGAGATATTCAGGGTCCTCCTATATTCAATGTGTGTCTCAACCTGGCTGCACAACGGGCAGAAGAGAATAAAGTGCTGACACATGGGGCTGTGCTGCAAAGNGCGATCACCGGCTCAGATGAGGATACTGTTGTCATG